>JACDJE010000086.1:1518300-1537148 GCA_016647715.1 Pavo muticus | reverse complement strand
TTTTTTTTTATTTTTTAATTCTGACTGATCAGTTACAAGTGGAGGAAAATTTGTGTTTCAAACCTATTTAGAGCTCCCTCCACTGACACAGCAAGGGGAAGTCAGGCAGACCCAAGGGCTAACATACTTCAAGTACAGTACAGTTCAAAACAGAGCAGAGTGAATTATAGGAATTTTATGGTACTGGGGCAGTCTGGGCTTTGTGTCCTTAATATCTGGCAATTTCAGATCTTTCACATTTCTAAAGCCAGCCATTTCTGGCTTACTGCATGAAAGTTAGCAGCTTTTAATGAGTGCTGCAATCAGAATGGCAGCTGCTACTCAGCAGTTGGGGCTCCAGTATAGTCCAGCTGGGTATATTTCACATTTTTATGCTCCTTTGCGTAGTACATTTGCTTGAATAAATTCACCTTGCTGCGTTTCCTGGCCAGAACCCATTGTGATGGCAAAGATCCTAGTCCTTGGCATTACAGTTTCTCAGAAAAGATGTCTTAAAGCGAAGTCTCAACATTTGATTACAGGAATACAAGACATATGATCAGCATAAGAAGCAATAGAGTAGTTTAAAGGAAAAGTTAATTATTTCACTTCTGCGTGATCTTTATATATCTTCCCAAAACCAATGACATAGTGAGAAGAAAAAAAGTTCTGAGTTGCTTGCTGAGTGGTAATTGCAATTCCAGATTTTTCATCACTTTTGGAAAAAGCTAAAATGATTTGCTTATTACTGGTATGGGAACAGTGTCTGAACACAACAGACACACTCTCTCTCTACATACACAATGAAAGTAAGATGGGGCCGTAACCCAAGACAGAGGAGGTAGTAAGGAAAGTAATTACTTTCATGTTCAGTACATGGAGAAACAGAGCAAAAAGAAACCCAAAGCTTTGTTAAAGACCAAAACAAAAATGCATAGCAGATCTAGGAAATTAACTAGTTATTATAGATAGGATACTTAGACAGTTTTTCCTTCCTTTTTTAAAGTAAGTTGTGCTTTAATCTGGCAAGCAGCTGAGCACCACACAGCCTCTTGTTCAACCTTGCCTTCCCCCTACCTGGACAGGAGGAAGAGAGTTGGATATCCAGAAGTTAGAAAACTTGTAGGTTGAGATAAGGACAGTTTAATAAGAAAACAACAACAAAAACAACAAAAAAGCACGAAGAACAAAAAAAAAAACAAAAAAACAAACAGTTGATGTAAATGCAGTTGCTCATCACCAGTGCCTTATGTCCAGACAGTCCATGAGCAGTGGCAGATTCCCAGCCAACCCTCCCAGTTTTTGAGTATGATGCCATAATGGTATGGAGTGTCCCTTTGCTCCCTTTGGGTCAGCTGTCCTGGCCCCTATGAGCTCCTGCACTCCCAGCCTCCTTTCTGGCAGGCAGCTTCAGAAACCACAAAGACTTAACTAATCCAAAACTCAGCACCATCTAAGCTTATCTTAAATTATAGTTAATCTATGAAATCTTAAGCTTGATTCTCTTCTTTTCTTCTTTTTATAGTACATTTATTGTTGGCATACAGGAGATCATATGAACTAAGTTAAAAAAAAAAAAAAAAAAAAAAAAAAAAAAAAGGTAGTTTTTACCTGTCGTAGAGTAAGACTGAAAACTTATTCCCTAGGAATTCTTAAGATAATGTGTTATTTTGTGTTATGAGGGCACAGTTGAACTGCTTCCAACGAGAGGTGACTGCAACAGTGCAGTAAAATTAATTGCTTTGGTGAAATGCTCCCCAGACTTTGATAATCAATTTAATTTTATTATGGCTTTGCATGACCTTTTGCTTTTCCTTGGGACCAAGTGCTACACAGAGTCAGAAGGTTGGTACTGTCTATCACTAAGAATGTCTTTAGCACTTGAAACAGTCCCAAAGCAAAGCAGGAGTTACACAGAAACAGAGAAAAGCAGATAAATGAAGATTCTCTTCACCATCTCTCTTGCCATCCCCACCTTTTCTCCTTCTCCTTTTCCTTTGGAAATAACAATTTATTTCTTGGTCCAGGAATTTATAAGAGGAAAAGGGAAACAGTGCAGGCTAAAGAGGTAACTACATGATGATGAGCCAAACTTATAACCTCTGTTGTTGCTTCTGTCTTAGGTAGAGGCAGCACAATATGGAGAAAAAAAGAATAAATATTAGCTCAGTAAAATCAATTCTAGGGAGGATTAATAAAATCTCTTTATCTATCTCCAAAACTCACTTCTGACACAGGATTATTTTAAACTTTACAGCTTCTCATTGCTAGTACAGGGCAACAATCTCAGATGTCTCCAGAGCCAAATATAGTAGTGGGGCTTGTTGTTTTTATGTATTTATCTACTGAAATCATGATAAAACAATGATCTTATTATGATTTTATGACATTATGATTTTATTCTTTTCCCCATAGAGGAGCTCACTTAAGTTTCTCTAATCAGTTCTTATATACAGATTGTTAAGAATTCTTTGAAGCGGTAAAACATAACAAAGCATTATCTGTCACTGATGGGTTTGTTTTGTTTTGTTTTCTTACAGGCATGAGACAGCAGCAGGAAAGCTAGTACATCTTTCATAATTAACTTGGTTGCCTAATTAGGAAAGATCTCCCACAAGACTGCTACTAATACTTCGTATCATAGTATCTTAAGAGTCTAGAATCACTATAATCAGTAAGATTATAAATATGTCCAAATTCCCCGAAGGGCAGCTGGGGAAAACATAGTCATCATTATTCAATAATTCATAGGCACACACATAAATCCCTTCACTTTAACTTACTGCCCAGCATTTCAGCTTAATATATTCTAATGCAGAGTTGAATTTTCAGGGAAATAAAACTTGATTTTCAAAATAACGCCTGGCTGCTTGACATGTCAGTACATTAAAAAACCAAAAAATTACTAAAACTTTCACAGTGTGTGTTAATTAGCATTGCATCTGTATTTGCCACAGCTTTGTTTTTCTCTAGGGTTTGCTTTGCTTGAAGAGGCAATTGTTATAAAAAGAAACAAAACAGAACAGCAGAGTATTATGATAACCCATCTGCAAGAATTCCTAAGCTGCTGATGGAATACCAACTAGAAATGCTCACGCGAGCAGCTCTGCACTGTTTCTTAGCTTAGGTACATGAAGCACTTTACATGTTAATACAAAAAACAGTGTCATTAAACAGCTGAGAGACGATCACTAGAGGCTCAAACTTCAGCACTAAAATCCTCCAAGCTTATTAACATCCTTAGATTTTTTTTCTTAGAGAACATCAATTTTGTGCACTCTTCTCTTAGTGCATCTGAAAGAAGGAGTCTGGTATTGAAATAGAGTGTAGAAATGTACCTTTCCCTCTCTTTGAAGGCAAAAAAAAAAAAAAAAAAAAGTATTTCATAGTGTTTCTATCTCACAAATCCCTACTTTTGTACATACATAGAATAGAAGAGAAATTTTCAGATGAGATAGAAACTTCAGGATTGGAATGGAAAGGTTAGGATGACAATGCTAGACTAAGCATTGAGCTTTATTTTAGCTTCTGAAATTATGATCCACTACAGAGTAAATACATTTAAGACCAAACACTTTAAGTAGATCTGGATAAAATTTTTACATTGCTAAGAATATTCTGAGGTGGTGGTATTTTATTACTGCTTTTAAGACATGTAAGTACCTGGGCCAGCTACAAGATGGTACACGATCAGTTCCCAGNTAAATAAGACCAAAAAAAAAAAAAAACACTAAAGATTAGTGGGCACTCAGTGAGCATTGGGATGATTATGGAGGTTCTGCAGTGCTATTACTGATAATTGAAATCTGGGAACTTTTATAATCCAACACTCCTAAGAAATTGCGATACGTTATATGTAAGAACAGCTTTTATAACACTGTTTGAGAGAACTTGAAGCAAAATGAGAAATCCTTTATTTTCAAAGCAACTATAGGTTTTGTAAACTTATTTAGTACTAACTGAATTGGAGGTCATGGAATAAAGAACACTTTACATAAGAAGACAACTCTTTGGAGCTGAGCAATGAATAGGAGATCTCGGATTTTCAAGCCCATGTAAATGACTTAAAGACACTGGCATCAAAACACCACAATGATTAAATAGCCAAGAAAAGAATATGAAACAACAATGATGTTTCTCAGTTGCAGAAGTGATTCTGGACTGTATTTTCAGATATAATTTCCATGAAACATGGTAATTTTTTATTTAAGGGTTTGTTGTATTTCAGCAGAAGTTAAGAAACTTCAATACATTTAAATATAAATGGTATTGGAAGGTGGAGAGGTTTAAAGCCAGACTAGTAACACTTTCTTTTGAAAGGTGGCACTTAATTTCTCCTTTTTCCTTGGAAAGATCTCATTCTGTGTTTGAAAGCAACTTAGGCTAGGGATACTACAATGCTTTTTAATATTTCCTTATAGTCTATATTTCAAATATGTGTAGGGTACCAGAAAAATTCTTCCATTGGGAAAATAGTGCATAAAGTGAGGAATAATGGAATGGTGCAGCGTCTTAATGAAGCGATTATTTTGTAAATAAAAGTATCTGCAGAGGAGGAAAAGTGGTATTCCAAAGGTAGAGATGCTGAGCCCATTTTATCTTTTCACTGGAATGAACCAAACAAAAGTATAATGAGTGAAATATTTGTGTTAGAAAACTGGGCAACAAAACAAATAATGAGAAAGATCCAATCGTATCTAGAGGGATTGTGATAATTTATCTTCGCTCTAGCCTTTATGCCAATAAATTATTCCGCTGTGTGCCTCAAGTATTCATGCTGAAGTTCAGCCGGGTTTCAAAAATTGATTTCTCTGTACTTCATCACACTTTCAGATCTCTTTCATGACAACTTCTTAGATCAAAGTCAGCTGGACTCTTGTGACTGAAATAAGATGGTAGCTGGAATGATTTACAGAGATGTAACCAATGCTTTCAGCGACTGTCACTAGTTTGTCTTACTTTTGTTTTTACAATTTAAGATTTCTACTTCTAACAACGACCACATTATTTCCATTTTTGGAGTACGTTCTGTATCTAGAAGGAATCAACCAGTATATCAGAAAAATAAAAAAAAAGGTCATCGATGCTTATCTGCTTCTTTAAAACACTGGTCATAGAGCCCACATATCAGTATCACTTTCTGATTTTCTAAGAGTGAGTAGGAATGGTTTTTCACCTCTGGAAGTGGTTCATACTGGTTTTATTTTCCAGGGTTGGAAAAGGAAAAAAAAAATCCTTCAAAAATTGCCCGCTGAAAATCAGCTGCATCACAATAACTGAAAAAAAGAAAAAAAAAAAAGTGGACTTTCATGAAGTTGCTTCCACTCCGAAATGTCATCTCCTATTGCATTGGCTGTACCAGTCACCTTTTCCTTCTCAAAGATATTTCCATGTTTTTGTATGTTTGTACATATCAGATAAAGATTTATTTACATTACATTGTGATTTGTACTCTTTAGAGGAGTCTTGATTTGAAGGGGGAAAAAGGTTAAACTTTAGCAGGTAATTACTGTCAATACCAGTGCTAAGTCCTATTCAGAGAAGTGTTGTCCCCTGTGCAGTCATTGAAGGCTTCCAGACAGACAGGTGTGCCATTCCATATCTGTCCTGAGATTTTGGGATCTGCACATCTATTTCAATATTTATGTTTTTTTTTATTTTTTAATTCTGACTGATCAGTTACAAGTGGAGGAAAATTTGTGTTTCAAACCTATTTAGAGCTCCCTCCACTGACACAGCAAGGGGAAGTCAGGCAGACCCAAGGGCTAACATACTTCAAGTACAGTACAGTTCAAAACAGAGCAGAGTGAATTATAGGAATTTTATGGTACTGGGGCAGTCTGGGCTTTGTGTCCTTAATATCTGGCAATTTCAGATCTTTCACATTTCTAAAGCCAGCCATTTCTGGCTTACTGCATGAAAGTTAGCAGCTTTTAATGAGTGCTGCAATCAGAATGGCAGCTGCTACTCAGCAGTTGGGGCTCCAGTATAGTCCAGCTGGGTATATTTCACATTTTTATGCTCCTTTGCGTAGTACATTTGCTTGAATAAATTCACCTTGCTGCGTTTCCTGGCCAGAACCCATTGTGATGGCAAAGATCCTAGTCCTTGGCATTACAGTTTCTCAGAAAAGATGTCTTAAAGCGAAGTCTCAACATTTGATTACAGGAATACAAGACATATGATCAGCATAAGAAGCAATAGAGTAGTTTAAAGGAAAAGTTAATTATTTCACTTCTGCGTGATCTTTATATATCTTCCCAAAACCAATGACATAGTGAGAAGAAAAAAAGTTCTGAGTTGCTTGCTGAGTGGTAATTGCAATTCCAGATTTTTCATCACTTTTGGAAAAAGCTAAAATGATTTGCTTATTACTGGTATGGGAACAGTGTCTGAACACAACAGACACACTCTCTCTCTACATACACAATGAAAGTAAGATGGGGCCGTAACCCAAGACAGAGGAGGTAGTAAGGAAAGTAATTACTTTCATGTTCAGTACATGGAGAAACAGAGCAAAAAGAAACCCAAAGCTTTGTTAAAGACCAAAACAAAAATGCATAGCAGATCTAGGAAATTAACTAGTTATTATAGATAGGATACTTAGACAGTTTTTCCTTCCTTTTTTAAAGTAAGTTGTGCTTTAATCTGGCAAGCAGCTGAGCACCACACAGCCTCTTGTTCAACCTTGCCTTCCCCCTACCTGGACAGGAGGAAGAGAGTTGGATATCCAGAAGTTAGAAAACTTGTAGGTTGAGATAAGGACAGTTTAATAAGAAAACAACAACAAAAACAACAAAAAAGCACGAAGAACAAAAAAAAAAACAAAAAAACAAACAGTTGATGTAAATGCAGTTGCTCATCACCAGTGCCTTATGTCCAGACAGTCCATGAGCAGTGGCAGATTCCCAGCCAACCCTCCCAGTTTTTGAGTATGATGCCATAATGGTATGGAGTGTCCCTTTGCTCCCTTTGGGTCAGCTGTCCTGGCCCCTATGAGCTCCTGCACTCCCAGCCTCCTTTCTGGCAGGCAGCTTCAGAAACCACAAAGACTTAACTAATCCAAAACTCAGCACCATCTAAGCTTATCTTAAATTATAGTTAATCTATGAAATCTTAAGCTTGATTCTCTTCTTTTCTTCTTTTTATAGTACATTTATTGTTGGCATACAGGAGATCATATGAACTAAGTNGTAAAATGTTTGGGAAAATCAGAACCACAGAAAGGTTGAGGTTGGAAGGGACCACTGGATATCTGTTCCAACCCCCTGCAGGGCCACCCAGAGCAGGTTGCCCAGGACCGTGTCCAGAGTTTTGAGGAGACTCCAGCACCTATCTGAACAACTTGTTCCAATGCTCTGTCACCTGCTCTTGAACATAAACTGTGGGAAACTTCTGCTTTACTGGAGACGTTGGGAAAAAGTGGGTGGTAACATGGCTTATATTGACTGTCTATATCAATTCCTTATTGCACCAGCACTGCAATCCTATAGCTTAAATCTTCCTTTTCTTAAATATTTGGTGAATATATCAGAGGCCTCAAGGTTCACAATTCTGATTTTCAATATATTCAAATGCTATAAATACATATGCTGACTTACATTCAGTGATCCTGTCAGTAGGTTGAAGTGCTGATTATCCAGTATTAATTGGATATTGACTGGGAGGATAGGAATGCTTAATTACTCTGAATTTTTGAGACCAGCAACAGGGTGTTGCTTTTGATCATCTTCTTTGAAGTTTTTACAGTGGAGTTTTGGTTGGAAAAGGGAAAAGTAATTGATGGGAGCCAAAAAAATCTGTTCTCTGCAAATCATTCTCATTCTTGATAAATCTCCAGGTGGGTATTTATAATTGGCATGCAGGGTGTCTATTTGTTTACCAAGTTGAACAGAGAGTGCTCAGCTTAATTAAATTATGAGTTCCCTTTAGGAATAATAGAATTATGTGACAAGTAGTCATGAATCTGCATGGACATGATCCTGCTTGGGTTTAAATACAGTTACTACACTGCAATAAAGAAAAAGGAGAAGAAAGAGGAGGAAGTTGAAAGACAGAAGTTTGCAGCTATTTCAGGTTGCTAACTTTGTGCTGTGTCAGCAGATTATCTTCATCACAACTGATGGCCTACCTGGAAGAATGTAATTCTCTATGAACTGTGGGGGTGGATGGAGTTGGTTACATGTATTTTCCAAAAGTTGCGGGAGATCAAAAGCAAACCATATGAGTGAATGTTGGTACTCAAGAATTTTAAAATTTATTGTGGAGGTATTTAATATACATTTGGTATTTAAAGACAACAGTGAACGCTGCTGTCACTACAGTGTTCAAAAAGAACATTTAGGAATGTATTGATATTTTTCTTCCAAACTTATTTCTGGACTGTAGCGGCATAGTTACATTTTTGCTTAAGCTGTTACAAAGTAAAACTACTATTGTGAGGATTGTAGATACACCTGCTCCCAAAGACATTAAATCCAACACAGTAATGTGCACCATAGTGAGTAAAAAGTACATTTGGTTTTTGCTGCCTGTTAAATTCTTCTTCTTTGATATAATATGTGTCAATATTGACACCCAGTGGCCAGACACACTGCATGTTAATTCACTAATATGAATTCAACTCACTTTCAGCATCTTAGTCTTAATATATTAAGACTGTGAATTTAATCTAGTCTCTATATATTCATGCTCACACACATAAAGACACACAAGTCTAGGCAGAGGGAAAGAGATTATCCACTGAAAATATGGGTGCTAATGATTAAAGATGTTTTCAGTAGCACAATATGTCATTTGGACATCCATCTTCTTTTGACATTCAATGGGAATTAGCCCTTGGGGTGACATTTCTGCTAATGAAAATCATTTATATACTCTCCTTGTCTGGTTGCAATACGTAAAGAAATGTGTTAATGCCAATCAAACACAATTATTTCTTGCTAGAAATATAAAATATATAAAACCTATAAATTCCATGTTAAAAACATGGAACCCATATTTAGGGTTGGTGTTTCATATGACCAGTAGTTTCCTAACATTTTTGTTCTCTAAACGAGTGTTACTGAATGAAAACTGTAGATGGGTACGCTTGTAAGAAGTGGAGCAATGCTCTACGATAGAGAAAGAATTAAAGTACTGAGAACACATAAATAGAATAATAGCACTTTGCATAGATGCATTAGAAGTCATTAGGCAGTGAGATAGAACAATGTCTCATATTCCTTTTCTGAGAATACTGGAATATAAGAGTTGTGGCCAATATAACATACTCCTGGAAGGTGACTACAATACAATGCAGACCATATGCAAACATAAAGCAAGGCAAGCTCAAAAGAGAAAGTATTTGGTTCTCAAAAGCTGAATACTTTAGATCTCAGGCCAATAGTTGTACCTATTGTTGCTTGGCTCCTTCCAGTCAGTGAAGCAGGGAACATTTCACATGGACATGACCTCAAACATTTGAGAGATTTTGCTCATGCTGCGTATCAAATAGGTTTGTTGAATGCATGACTCCCAACTGAGAACAGTATGGCATCATATCAAGAAGATATGTCATTAGTGACCATGCTCTAAGCCCAATTGTGAAAGCTGAACTGTGAAAAATAGAAAATGTTTTCTGAATATTTCTTCCTAACTGTCTTGAAGAGCATTAAATAAGTTGCACAATCACTCTAATTAATTCTTCAGTCACTGTTGTACGTTCTTCTTTAAATAAAGCTATTTCAGAATAGAGCAGTGATAAATCTTGTAGCCTCACTGTTACCCTTGCTATGAACAGGTCAGCCACTGGCAAGGAAATGCATGTAGATTAGATCTCCATTATAGTAAATGATGATAGCGGATACATCAAGTGACACATTCATGGATTACCTGCCTAACATGAATACAGTAACCCATTCATTCTTCTGTGCTGGAGAAAATATGTTATATTCAACAATTAATCATTTGCCTTGAAAATCTAATAAGCCCTTAGGAAGAAGACATTGCAGTAGGCAGAATAAGCTGCATGAATAAAATGCTTGGAGTGTGCATCAGTTATTGTCTTTTAAGTCAAGTGAAGTAAAACTACTCATTAACTTGTTACTGCCTGTATTGAGAACTTAACATTGTAAAAAAGTGAAATGAAAAAATGAATGTATGTTAAGGAAATGTGAATGAATATAGAAAGATGGTGGAGTTCCATAACATGGTTTCATATTCCTCTGCATTCCAAGACTATGATGCTGTTTTTAAAAAGCAGTATATTTTCACTGTTAATTAACAGAGAAATGAAAATAAACATTCAAATACAAATGGAATGTTAATTTTCATGTTCTCCACAACACTGTTAGCAGGTATACCTAGGAATTATATTTATTGCTGCTGGTGACCAAGAAAAGAATTGAAATGTGACAAACAGTGCACAGGATTCTTTGTGTCCTTCCCATTCACTGATTGAGCTGTATGAAATAAAATGCTTATGCTTTATAATTCTTTATAATTCTTACATGATAACATTAGCACATATTACTGCCATTAGAAACATATCACAAAGATGTCTTTGTTTTTTTTCATACCCCTGAGAACTGTGACTCAATATCAGCTGAATAATTTAATTTCCCAAATTGTACAGCTGAGCATTATTTTTAATTGTACAGCTTTGAAGATGGCCCCAGAACTTCAGCCTGCCTACTCTCTAAGTTAAAATAACCAGATTCCAGCCAAATGAAACTAGGCAGTTTTCCGAGTTTCTTATGGCTATTAGAACTTAGCAGTGGTTGAATTCTGTCCTTGCAGGCAATGCAGACAGAGATTTCATTGAAGTGTACTAAAATTCATGAGGATCTTCCTAGATCTGCCTTTTAATGTCAACTTCAATGTCTTTATTTCAGCCTTTACACAGAACTTCAGTTTTGCCCTTGAGCCATCACAGACAGGGAACTGAGAAGTCATCTTCTGTTATCATTCTCCAGTGCTTCTGGTTTTGACTATGAGTGAGTATTTCTGTATATTTGGAACACTAAAAACCACAGGGTTCAAAATATACAGAAATACTCATTTATAGTCGTGACTTTTTTTTTTTTTTAATGTGAATGAAAATGATTATTTGGTAGAGATTAACATTTTTATCACTTTCAGCACTTGCCTTGGGAATCTTCTATGTGGTTTCCCCCTGTTTTTTTTTTTTTTCCTCATGTCTCTGAGGACATTACAATTAGAATGGGTTTTTTGTGTGGGAGCCCTCACCCCCTTTTGGCTATTCCAAAAGTCAAATACAAAATTTAAGATCAAAAGAACAAATTTTTCCAGTGATACAAATACTGTGGTAACCATTTCTAAGCTAATGCCAAGCCATTATAGTGACATATAAAAGATAGTAAAAATACTAGTGGAAGATGATGCTGCCTGGGGGAATAGTAATACCTGATGAATAGCATATATGCATTCAGCAGCCGCTGGAACTCTGCTTTTTTCACACAGTGAAGAGGCTCTGGAAGAAAAAAAAAAACCTCATACATGCTGCTACTTCTATTTTCAGTTCTGCTTCAGAATAGTTGGAAAATCATTGTGACGGTGTATCAGTGACAACAAATACTATGATACAAAGTACTTCTCTTCATAACTTCTGTTACTTCTTTATTCATTGGTATCTAGAAACAAACTTTTGCCTCATATTTAGGCAAGATCTCTTTTTGCTTCTTTGGCAGAAACGTATTTATGTTGTAACTTGAAAACTGAAAATGACATCATGTTCATTAAATCTACTAATTTTTGTTGTCTTTAGTATCATAATGACACTATAAAGAAAAGCAACTACATTTGAAACAGAGACAAGAATTTCATGAAGGTCAGGTTTAAATGCTCTCTTTCAAGGCAAAATGCACACAATTATTTTTTTCAATATGAAGCCTATTTTCAAGTGTGACCGTGCTAGATTCCCTTAAATTAGAAGGCAGTGTTGTTTTCATGATTATTATTTTTTTGGCTTTTCATTCTACCTGCTCCATAATATAATTAGGACCATATCTGATAGCAACAAGCTGAGTCTGCAAACCCTGCTGTGCCAAATATGCAGAACTGAGCACAGTACAGGATGCGTAACTGCTAAGCACTCTAAAGAGTGTTCACTGTTTGACTCCAAACTAGGAGGGGCTGCAAGCAAATTAGAAGACAAGAGTGAAATTCATAATGATCTGGACAAGCAGGGAAACAAAATCAAAAATCACAGAATCATAGAATGGCCTGGGTTGAAAAGGACCACAGTGATCATCTTGTTTCAACCCCTCTGCTATGTGGTTGCCAACCACCAGACCAGGCTGCCCAGAGCCACATCCAGCCTGGCCTTGATTGCCTCCAGGGATGGGGCATCCACAACCTCTCTGGGCAACCTGTTCCAGTGCATCTCCACCCTCTGTGTGAAAAACTTCCTCCTAATATCTAACTTAAACCTCCCCTGTCTCAGTTTAAAACCTTTTCCCTTTGAAAATACTGTAGGCAATTCAATTAAGACAAGTGAAACCATGTTTTTTAAGATAAGAATAGTTGACTGCACAAGTAGAAGATGGGGTATGCCTGAATTGGCAATAGTTTTGTAGCATCTGTCATTCTATTGTAAAAAGAAGTAAAAAAAGCATGGCTATAGTCTAGCAGTGTATCTTTAATATCCTGTTTAGTACAAGCTTGACAGATGTTTCAGTATTATCTTCAGGTGTGGGTACCAGGCTGCAATCCAGAAAGGAATTTTTTTTAGTTTGGAGAAAGGAAGTAGAGAAGAGTAAATTAGAAAGCAAGGCCTCTGAGTAAAGATTATAAACTGTAGGTTGTTTTGTTTAAAAAATGTAATTTATAGGTGCTATATTGAGGCCAGCATAAGTATCTCCTGTCAGCTGCCTCATGAAAGCCATGTGTTCTTATACCTGCCACACTTGCAATGTGAAACATCTTATCTGCAGTCTCCTTTGTCATGACCCTCTCCTCGTGGCTTAAACTGGCTTCATGTACTTTCCTTCACATTTCAGCAGGCAAAGAACAAAGGAATTATCCGGGGGAGCTGATGGGTAGGATAAACAGATAACCTGATAAATTCATAATTTTTTGTTCAGTGGATGTGCAACGAAAAGAGAGAAAATTTTAATTGCTTTACATCATTGGGAATGAAAACTGTAACAGTAAAATTTCTACAATCAAACTTCATGTATATGTTCTAAGCCAGAAAATGGCTACAAGTGTCTGATCACTTGAGTTCTTTTAAATTAAATGTACTGACAATAAGCCAAACATTACATAGTGATGCAAGCCATCCCTACTTTTAAAGTTCAAATTGGGCTTTATTAAAGGTCTATAGGACTTTCAGAATTAACAATTTTATGCCCTTTTGCTTTTAAAAGCTGCTAGACTGTGTGTCTCTGGACCCTCGGTAAGACAAAATTATTTTAAATCCAAGGCCTAAGTCACGGCTACCCAAAATACCATGGTCTTGCAGAGGAAAACAGTACTATTTTTTTAATCTAAGCAATAGACTTGCTTAGAAATGCAAGTCAGATTGACTTGCATGTTAGAAATGTGTGGATATGAGGTCTACAAATCTGCTGTGATTAGCCTGGAATTGGCTTGTATATCTTTTGGTGTATCTGATCACTGTCAGGTCACCTCTGGCAATTCTCTACTGAGTTCCCTCTACAGCTTCACTACAACCTTTCCTGGGATGGGTAAGGTGTGGAGGAAGTGGACACACAAATGGGGAGTGGGCTGGAAATAGAACACAATGTCCAGGAGGGAATTCAAGACAAGGAGACAAACAGTGAGATCTATGTTGTTGGATCTCTACTTCAATTATATGCTTCAGTCTCAGCAGATATAAGAATGAATTACAGTTCAGCCTGGGTCAGAAAAAGTGAAAAAGAACTGAAAAGGAAAAGAAAAAAGAGGGAAGCATGTCATAAGGGTTTTTTTGTTTGTTTACAAGGAGTCAAATTTCTTGTCTCTTGAACAGTGTATGAAATCCCTAGACCTGTGAACTTGAATGTCTTGTGAAGTGTCAGAAATGTGATTTAGCTTTTCCCTTTGTTTGGGAAAAAGGGTTAGATTCCTATGATCTTAGCTTGACCAAGTTGCAGGTTAATTTAATCAAAAATGTACTTCCGCTTTAATTGTAATTCTGCTTTTTGGATTACAGGTGTATCAGTTGTCTTTAGTTGATAGAGAAGTTTCATTCTTGCTGTTTGATTAGGTTCATCTCTTCTCTGTATTTTAAACTATTCTGTCTAAGTATCCTTCTGTTCTGCTAGCAGCTTATATATATCAAGACAAAAGAATGGGAGTTCTGATGCTTTTTCCTCTCTTGTGAAGGAATCCTGCTTGTTGAGATTAGGATCTTTTCTTGCAGACGGTATGCTACAGGCCATACTGAGATTCAGCTGCGCCCCATAAATAGGACAACAAAATGCATACAAGTGTAACAATTTAGGAGAATATATAGCAGGCTTATTTGTGGGCCCAGACGTGTCACGTCATGTGCTTCTTCCCTTTGGAGTCCTCATACACTTACTTTTCTTTTAAGGTATTATTTGTTCTGGAAGTACAATTTTTTGTTTGCGGTGCTTTCAGGTTTATTTTTTCCAGGCCTATTTTTAACTTGTATGGGCTAGAATGACAAATGGATAATGGACTAAGGATGTAAGTTCCTTTTTCTCAAAGATGAGATCTTTGAAATCTCACTAACCTTTTCTAGTAAACAGCAAAAAGAAGTAATAGATTTTTTTCAGGATTAGCATGCAAAGCAAAGTTCACTTTTGCTTGCTGCAGCCAAACAAGAGCTAGTAAATTGAAACCAATGAAACAATACGGGACAGTTGCTAAAGGAAGAAATTATATGCTTAAGTATGACAGACTGCAAAATTGAAGACAAATGTCTTTGAAATCTGAAAGAATAGAGAATGCTTTCTAATTATAAATTAGAAATGCAAAGATTCATTTATGTCTGAAGTTTATCAATTGTAGTTACTTAGGTACAATTCATCCAGCTATTTAATGGCGTGTGAAGTTGAACTGGTAATGAGCGAAAGGTGAAAGGTTTAGCACAGCTTGCCATTTCATGGCTTATTCAATATGATTTACACAGCCAGTCTAGTCCAGAAACTGAGAATCAGACTCTATCATGAAAATGAAGAAATGAAAATCATTAGGTTCAGCATGTAGTTTACATATTGAGTAAGGACATTAATCACTTTATAACATGAATAAACAGAAATATTGCTCAAATGATGATGTGGAAGAATATGTTCTTTGGCAAGAGATGGATTGAGCAGGAAGAGTACTTGCAGTGAAAGAAAGTGTCGTGAAGGAACGTGCTGAGGGCAGATTCAGAGGCATATTTTTGCTGAGCAAGCCAATTTCCAATCCTTCTGTACTTTGAATATTGCCAACTCTATTACTGATTTGTAAGGACAGAGTAAAACTGAATATAGAGTTTTGCCTGATAAAAATTCTCTGAGGGGTATGAAAGTAGAATCAGACTGGTTTTGCTCTAGGCCTGCCTCAGATTTTCAGCTGTGCAGCAATTGGAGAGACAGAAGGAGTAAAGCTGCAGTTTTCTGAAAATGTATGTTTGAACAGACTTTGCATACTTATCTGCTCTTCTATTGTTTGGAATTTGCAAAGATAGACTTTTGCAGGTACTCATGAAATGTTTATTTCAATGAATTATTATTATTATTTTGGTGAAGATTTTTGTGCTGGTAAGAACTAGTTGCACTAACTGGAACATAAACTCATTTCTCAGGGGGGCGGGGGAGATTTATCAGACTATGGTCTTGGTAGCACAAATCTGAACAACTAATGAAATACCATAGCAGATAGGTAACTTATAATGTGTGAACCATGTCTGTAAATTACTCATTTTGTAATAGTTACTGTAGTCTTTCTCCAGTCTATTAACTAACAGCTGGCTTATACACTGAAGTAGTTAGAATACTTAAGTAAGAGGGAAAGCAGAAGAAATATTTAATAACAGTAGCGGTAGTTGCAAACCGTCTATAAAAACCTTTATAAAAGTCATCCTGATGTTTGAGTATTTTCTCAACTAACTTTATCCCCTTTCCCAAACTGTGAAAGAAAAAAAGTGGAAAAATGCTGACTGAAAGCCTAGAGAAATGAAAATAAGGTGAGAAAAGATGCTGAGTAAAACTGAACCTGGCTTACAATACATTCTGCAAACCACAATCCTGGAACAATAAGCACTGGGCACTGGGTTTCAGGCCTAATTTTCACTTTCTGTGGAGGACACTGGAACGCAAAGTATGGGTGTGGCTTTTCTTTTTCAAAGCCCTGTGATACTTGAAAAATTGTGAAGGGAAATAAATCATTTTGAAGGATAATGATAAATTAGAGACTGTTCATTTTTTTGTTAGCTATGGCTGACAGGCAATGATGAAATGTACAAAAAATCTCTTTGTACAAAGTCTTGCTTCTGCCTTCCTGGATGCACAACTTGCTTATGCATCTTAGCACTAGGAATGCAAGTATGGGTTTTTGTGCTTTTGTGCAGGAGTGAGAGAGGTTGGTAGATTCAGACCAAACTTTGTTAGAGAATTAGAGTCAGCTACAGGAAATGAAATTTTCTGCAAAATGTTGGTGAAGTTGTGCAAAAATGTTCACTTTCACTCTTTAATGTTTGAACCATAATGTGGATATTTAGGGAAGATGGCAATGTGCTCTGTGTATCTTCACAGAGTTCTCACTTTGATGGCAGTTAATTAAAAGCAGCTCAGGCTAGACAAGGATGTAGCTCCTACTTTTTCCCTTAAGGGAAGTCTTAGTACCAGGACCCAAATAAACAAGAAATTATGGAATTTGGATGACTCTAGCCCAAAATGTCTCACAGTGTTTCTTTTCTCCCTTGACTTCTGCATTTGTACCAAATGCAATACCTCCAAACCTTAGCAAAAGTTACTCGATATAAGAAATATATGGTTGATTTCTTAAAATTACTTGAAGGTTAACTAAACTAATCTTTAAACATTTAACTACAATGTGAACAGAATATTCTGGACCAGAAGACAATGTCTTACACAGAAATCTAGTCCAACGGTAACTTGTCTGTTCCTTGGGTTCATTATTTTCTATTTTCTATTTTCTCATTTTTATGATAACGTGCTCTAGTAACAGAAATCACCATCACTTATACCAGTGGCAGTGGATTGGTGGAAAATGTGACTAGAATATCTTTGGTATGAGTACCAAACTGTGACTGTTTGATCAGTATACAAGAAGAGAGAAAAAGAAAAATGAGACAGTAAAAAAAAAAACCTAGGAAGGAAGATAAATGAAAAGCTAAAACACACAGAAAAGAGGCTGGTAAAATGTGCCAGAAAAAGGAGACATCTTCCTCATCTTCTTTCTGGCTGCTGCAGCTCGTTTACACTCTAGCCTAGAATTGAGTGTCATTTGTGCAAGCTAAGTAATTGCAGAATTGCAGGGGTTGGAAAGGGTTTCAAGAGATCAGTGTGTCAAACCCCCCTGCTAAAGCAGATACCCTAAAATAGGTCAGTATAACAGCCTGTGAGCTGTGGAATCTGCTGGGGTCTTGTTAAGCATCTCTTTCCCAGGCTATCTAGATAGATACTATCTGATATAAATAGCTTTTGAAAAGGTATTCTGCAGCATGAAAGGTCAGCATGGACTTAGTGAATCAGGCTATAAGGGAACGTGAAGGTTACCGATATCCAGTCTCCACTCTTGGTTTCATTTCCTCATTTACCCTCTACTTTGAGAATTTTTTTTTTTGTATAGCAGACAAGTTATTCCATCACTAGAATTTCAGTTCATAAATTCTATAATTTCAGCTAACTACTGTGAGATGCTATGAGAGAAAAATTGATATCATGGAACTTAGAGTGGTTTGGGTTCGAAGGGACCTTTAAGATGATCTAGTTCTGGCTCACCTCCTATAGGCAGGGACACCTCCCTCTAGACCAGGTTGCTCAAAGCCCCATCCAGCCTGGCTGTGAATGCTGCCAGGGAGGGGGCATCCACAACCTCGCAGGGCAACCTGTTCCGGTGTCTCACCAGCCTCTCAGTTCTTCTCGATATCTAGTCTAAAGGTATTTAAAAGAATATATCAGTCAGAATTGCTGAATATTTTCCTGTATGTGTATTTTTCCTACCTGATAAAAACTTGCTTTTCCCAGTTAAAAAATGGAGTTCTGAAATATGTAAAATTAAGAACCTACAGACTTCAGGAGAGAAAAGCAGCTACTACTGTCTACTCTTTGGAGGTCAGACATTCAAATTGCTGTTGAGGTGGTAGAGCATTGTGTCTTCACAGTGCTGGAAGCAAATACCCAAATCAAAGATTATCTTAATTAGTTCTAAGACATAAGTATGGTAATTGAGAGAGAAGTACTGAACATCTGGTATCTTGTGATAATGATATCATTAGATATGAAAATTATGTGAAGATATTGTGAAAGATATAGCACCAAAATATTGAATGTTCAAAAGACAAATTTCGAAGGAATGAATGGAAAGAGACTGATTATAACCACCTGCTGTTTATTGTGGAATGTTAGAGATGATTATGATACAGGGAGGAAAAATCATACTTATTTCAATAACAAAGGATGAGAATTCCATCAGATGTGGCTAGAAAGAAACAGAAGATCAGTTAAAAATGATAAAATGAAGCATCTAAAAAGCACAAAGTATCCAATACATAGCAGGTGAGCAGAGAATATTAGAAAAATGTAGAGAGAGAAAATTACTAGCATATGATGAAAAGTACTACACTTCTTATCATCAACAAGTAGGTTTAGGCATAAATGTTTTTCTCCTAAAAAGAATCTAGTAAAATAATAAGTATATCAAAATAGATGTAAAAAACTCTTTTT
>JACDJE010000086.1:1329980-1516250 GCA_016647715.1 Pavo muticus | reverse complement strand
TTTTTTTTTATTTTTTAATTCTGACTGATCAGTTACAAGTGGAGGAAAATTTGTGTTTCAAACCTATTTAGAGCTCCCTCCACTGACACAGCAAGGGGAAGTCAGGCAGACCCAAGGGCTAACATACTTCAAGTACAGTACAGTTCAAAACAGAGCAGAGTGAATTATAGGAATTTTATGGTACTGGGGCAGTCTGGGCTTTGTGTCCTTAATATCTGGCAATTTCAGATCTTTCACATTTCTAAAGCCAGCCATTTCTGGCTTACTGCATGAAAGTTAGCAGCTTTTAATGAGTGCTGCAATCAGAATGGCAGCTGCTACTCAGCAGTTGGGGCTCCAGTATAGTCCAGCTGGGTATATTTCACATTTTTATGCTCCTTTGCGTAGTACATTTGCTTGAATAAATTCACCTTGCTGCGTTTCCTGGCCAGAACCCATTGTGATGGCAAAGATCCTAGTCCTTGGCATTACAGTTTCTCAGAAAAGATGTCTTAAAGCGAAGTCTCAACATTTGATTACAGGAATACAAGACATATGATCAGCATAAGAAGCAATAGAGTAGTTTAAAGGAAAAGTTAATTATTTCACTTCTGCGTGATCTTTATATATCTTCCCAAAACCAATGACATAGTGAGAAGAAAAAAAGTTCTGAGTTGCTTGCTGAGTGGTAATTGCAATTCCAGATTTTTCATCACTTTTGGAAAAAGCTAAAATGATTTGCTTATTACTGGTATGGGAACAGTGTCTGAACACAACAGACACACTCTCTCTCTACATACACAATGAAAGTAAGATGGGGCCGTAACCCAAGACAGAGGAGGTAGTAAGGAAAGTAATTACTTTCATGTTCAGTACATGGAGAAACAGAGCAAAAAGAAACCCAAAGCTTTGTTAAAGACCAAAACAAAAATGCATAGCAGATCTAGGAAATTAACTAGTTATTATAGATAGGATACTTAGACAGTTTTTCCTTCCTTTTTTAAAGTAAGTTGTGCTTTAATCTGGCAAGCAGCTGAGCACCACACAGCCTCTTGTTCAACCTTGCCTTCCCCCTACCTGGACAGGAGGAAGAGAGTTGGATATCCAGAAGTTAGAAAACTTGTAGGTTGAGATAAGGACAGTTTAATAAGAAAACAACAACAAAAACAACAAAAAAGCACGAAGAACAAAAAAAAAAACAAAAAAACAAACAGTTGATGTAAATGCAGTTGCTCATCACCAGTGCCTTATGTCCAGACAGTCCATGAGCAGTGGCAGATTCCCAGCCAACCCTCCCAGTTTTTGAGTATGATGCCATAATGGTATGGAGTGTCCCTTTGCTCCCTTTGGGTCAGCTGTCCTGGCCCCTATGAGCTCCTGCACTCCCAGCCTCCTTTCTGGCAGGCAGCTTCAGAAACCACAAAGACTTAACTAATCCAAAACTCAGCACCATCTAAGCTTATCTTAAATTATAGTTAATCTATGAAATCTTAAGCTTGATTCTCTTCTTTTCTTCTTTTTATAGTACATTTATTGTTGGCATACAGGAGATCATATGAACTAAGTAAAAAAAAAAAAAAAAAAAAAAAAAAAGGTAGTTTTTACCTGTCGTAGAGTAAGACTGAAAACTTATTCCCTAGGAATTCTTAAGATAATGTGTTATTTTGTGTTATGAGGGCACAGTTGAACTGCTTCCAACGAGAGGTGACTGCAACAGTGCAGTAAAATTAATTGCTTTGGTGAAATGCTCCCCAGACTTTGATAATCAATTTAATTTTATTATGGCTTTGCATGACCTTTTGCTTTTCCTTGGGACCAAGTGCTACACAGAGTCAGAAGGTTGGTACTGTCTATCACTAAGAATGTCTTTAGCACTTGAAACAGTCCCAAAGCAAAGCAGGAGTTACACAGAAACAGAGAAAAGCAGATAAATGAAGATTCTCTTCACCATCTCTCTTGCCATCCCCACCTTTTCTCCTTCTCCTTTTCCTTTGGAAATAACAATTTATTTCTTGGTCCAGGAATTTATAAGAGGAAAAGGGAAACAGTGCAGGCTAAAGAGGTAACTACATGATGATGAGCCAAACTTATAACCTCTGTTGTTGCTTCTGTCTTAGGTAGAGGCAGCACAATATGGAGAAAAAAAGAATAAATATTAGCTCAGTAAAATCAATTCTAGGGAGGATTAATAAAATCTCTTTATCTATCTCCAAAACTCACTTCTGACACAGGATTATTTTAAACTTTACAGCTTCTCATTGCTAGTACAGGGCAACAATCTCAGATGTCTCCAGAGCCAAATATAGTAGTGGGGCTTGTTGTTTTTATGTATTTATCTACTGAAATCATGATAAAACAATGATCTTATTATGATTTTATGACATTATGATTTTATTCTTTTCCCCATAGAGGAGCTCACTTAAGTTTCTCTAATCAGTTCTTATATACAGATTGTTAAGAATTCTTTGAAGCGGTAAAACATAACAAAGCATTATCTGTCACTGATGGGTTTGTTTTGTTTTGTTTTCTTACAGGCATGAGACAGCAGCAGGAAAGCTAGTACATCTTTCATAATTAACTTGGTTGCCTAATTAGGAAAGATCTCCCACAAGACTGCTACTAATACTTCGTATCATAGTATCTTAAGAGTCTAGAATCACTATAATCAGTAAGATTATAAATATGTCCAAATTCCCCGAAGGGCAGCTGGGGAAAACATAGTCATCATTATTCAATAATTCATAGGCACACACATAAATCCCTTCACTTTAACTTACTGCCCAGCATTTCAGCTTAATATATTCTAATGCAGAGTTGAATTTTCAGGGAAATAAAACTTGATTTTCAAAATAACGCCTGGCTGCTTGACATGTCAGTACATTAAAAAACCAAAAAATTACTAAAACTTTCACAGTGTGTGTTAATTAGCATTGCATCTGTATTTGCCACAGCTTTGTTTTTCTCTAGGGTTTGCTTTGCTTGAAGAGGCAATTGTTATAAAAAGAAACAAAACAGAACAGCAGAGTATTATGATAACCCATCTGCAAGAATTCCTAAGCTGCTGATGGAATACCAACTAGAAATGCTCACGCGAGCAGCTCTGCACTGTTTCTTAGCTTAGGTACATGAAGCACTTTACATGTTAATACAAAAAACAGTGTCATTAAACAGCTGAGAGACGATCACTAGAGGCTCAAACTTCAGCACTAAAATCCTCCAAGCTTATTAACATCCTTAGATTTTTTTTCTTAGAGAACATCAATTTTGTGCACTCTTCTCTTAGTGCATCTGAAAGAAGGAGTCTGGTATTGAAATAGAGTGTAGAAATGTACCTTTCCCTCTCTTTGAAGGCAAAAAAAAAAAAAAAAAAAAGTATTTCATAGTGTTTCTATCTCACAAATCCCTACTTTTGTACATACATAGAATAGAAGAGAAATTTTCAGATGAGATAGAAACTTCAGGATTGGAATGGAAAGGTTAGGATGACAATGCTAGACTAAGCATTGAGCTTTATTTTAGCTTCTGAAATTATGATCCACTACAGAGTAAATACATTTAAGACCAAACACTTTAAGTAGATCTGGATAAAATTTTTACATTGCTAAGAATATTCTGAGGTGGTGGTATTTTATTACTGCTTTTAAGACATGTAAGTACCTGGGCCAGCTACAAGATGGTACACGATCAGTTCCCAGAACAAAGGAGTGTAGCTGGCTGGATTAATTCATGCCAATGCATGCGGGTTTATTAAGGCATCTGAATGACTTCAGAAACCCCCTCCTTACCTGTAATCACAACAACCAAATCTCAATGATATTTATGGTTTTGAGATACACTGGGTTTAAATTCATTTGTTAGAACTCCCAACCACCTGAACGTTAGTTTATAAAAATGTTGTTTTACGATTTCTTATTCTATATCCATAATGACAAATTAAGGAAAAGGGCTTCACCAAGCAATGTTAAACTTCTCAGGTGCTTGTTTTGCAGCTCAGTTACAGAGTCTCTGTCCAGAACTTTGTCCAACTCTATTGAAGCTGAGACACCCTGTGATCTGAGACCTACAGTCTTCCCACACAGAGAACATACTGGTCAATCTATAACTATCGTCAACTTTGTGTCCTCCAGGAAACATTGTAAGCAGTTCATTTCTACATATGAAGGTTGTAAAATCTAAATAACTATTTACGTGATTGAATGACAGATACTAAAACAAACAAATCCACTCCCAATTTAATAGCAAATGTCACTTTATTATGAATACTCTGGTCTGCCTTTGAGAAATGAAGCTATTACTCATGTAAAGAGCTTCTAAACCTTTAGTTCTTTAAAAAAAATAAAGACAATTTAGAGAAGAGGTACATTGGAAGCTAGATGCATGTATGTTATTTTCTGTTGTTATCTGAGAGTTCTTATTTATGAGGGCTGCTCTGAAAATAATGCTTGCAATGTATTATGTTCGTCCATAGCATCAGAGGTGGATGTTGGTGCTATGGCAGCAGAAGTTGAACAGTGGATGTGCACAGTGAGGCAGTGGGTGGTGCATTTCAGCAGTGACAGAGACAGTAGGTCACCTCCACTGGTGCAGATTTTTAGGAGCACAGCACACAGGCTTTGTTCACTGCTGGTGACAATGCATAGCTAATTCAAAAACAGTGCTTGTTTTATGGCTGAGAATTTGCTCTATCAAAAAGTATTCTTGTACTCTTTGTATCTGTTGTAGTTTCCATGGAAATAAATAGGAGGCATTACTTTCAGAGTGACCTATGTGTAATAATAAGCAAAACTTTATTTGACTGCTGAAACAGAATAAGAAATACAAGCCTGAATAATATGTTGACGTAGTCTGTCAGGCTGAGGGCTGATTTGAAGGTCAGTCATTTTTTTTTCTATGTATCTGTAAAATGATGACTACAATACTTGTGTAAACTGATTTCGGGTGAACAAAAAGGATGGTCAAATTTCTGATTATAATTTAGTTTGAAGTTTTAAAATAAGTGGTCTTTTTCTTAATTAACTGAAACTAAATTTTATATATGCTAATATCCTTGCACCATTTTTGATCAAAGTCATCAGAGTCAGCGACATTTTTGCCTTCAGTGTAAATGCTGACAGAATCAGAGCATACTGTCCTATGAGAGCTTGTCCCTGATTTGGAGAGATTACGTGAGTAGTGGGAGAGAAAGCTCACTGACCGTGTCAGGTTGATGCTTTTCTTATCTTCCCAGAAAAGCAGAAAAGGCCAATATACACAAGACATGTAGTAGTTCCAGTTCCCAAACTGTGGTCAGTAAAATTCATCAGTCAGAGAGTCTAAAATAGCAGGTACATACATAGAGGAAGCAGGTTAATTTAGCAGGCAGCAGTTTTAGCAGATTTTATCTGATTTATGTACTTCCCTTAGTCTCAAAGCAGTAAATAAGTTACTTTTTTTTCAGATGCAGGGATGAGGAGATGGGTGGGGAAGAGAGTTGTTTTCCTGGATAAAGCCAGGTTTTCCTGGCTCCAAAGCTGGCCACTGCACAAAAGTTAGGGAAGACATCTGTTTGTCAGAAATACAGACTGTAAGAGCTTAGTTTCCACACAAGGAAATAGACTGTCCTCTGGACAACAGCTTGTGGTTATCCTAGCTAGAATTAGTCTCTCTTGCTAGATGGGAACTGTCATTTGACTCTGATGATAGACTGATGCGCTCTTAGTCTGGGTAACTCTGGGTAACAATAACATTGTTATTCCCAGCTCCGTGTCTGTGATCATCTCCATGTACAGAGATGTAATTGCTGTGCCAGTGAAAAAATGAATAATTTCTTCTAGGCTACTGGCTGCTTATGTGTGTTCTTGCAGAGTTCCCTTTGAACATTGTATTAATTTCCCTGTGGCTAATGTGGAAGGAGAGTAACAAATACAGAGAGGAAAAGAGTGCATATAGGCATCCATCCTTAACGAATATGTTTCTTGCCCTGCAGACATTTTTACTGTTAAAGATATTCCAGCAAAAAATGAAGTGGACAAGTGTTTCTTAAACACACCCACACCTGCTCTGATCTCAGCAGGTCCCTCAAGTCCATCTGCTGCTGCATGGTGACAAAGCACTTTTTAGCTATGCCCAGACCCCATGAGTTCATTGTATATGTGAGAAGCAAACCTGACAAATGCTGTTGATAAATGTTGATTCTTTACTGAAGGGTGGAATATTTAGTCAAATTAGCATATTTCTATGAGTTTTCATTTTTGAACTTCTTATGAAGTTCAGTGCTGTAAAAGACAAAACTATCTTCTTCCATTCATATTCTTAAGCCTCAGTAGTTACATCTCTTCTATTATGCATGGTTAAAAGCCAATTACTGGTAGTAAAAAAGGACTGTAATGACAAAGAAGCACTAGATATGTTAAGCATGATCAGTACTGGGAACAAATGTAACAGGCTCACACTTGAAACAGAGGAATTTCCATTTGCACATGAGAAAAACCTCAACCATTCTGAGATTCCACGATAAGGACTTTGTAATACTGAGGGGTACTAGTTTAGCCTAGAATCTTGACTCCTTGATGACCAGACCAACATGTTTCAGAGGATAAAGGTGCTTCTATGAGACAATCTATTCAACGAAAGCTTTCCTTTTTTGTCACGGTGGCTAGAGATTGTAAAGATGCATCCAGTGGCTTTGTGTTTAGATGCTCTGTTGCACCTTTCCAAGAACTGAATATCTTGAACATCTATGAGACATTCAGAAGTGATTTAGATGTGATCTCTAAAAAGGAAATGTAGTTATGTAAATAGCTCCTACAATAATCACTGAATGTCAGTGCCAGAATTAACAACAAAAGCAGAAGGTGTCAATATGAGCTAAAAAGCTTTCAGGTCTATTAGTGTCTGCCAAATGAACAGCTTTAAAACACAACAGTTAACTCAGTATGTTACATGATGCTGGTTTTCTCAGTGAAAGATAAGGATTTCATTATAACGGAACCACTTTTACTGAGATTATCTGATATTTTCTGACTGCTTAGTCACTCTGCTTTCTTCTGATTTTCAGTACCGTAACAAGAATGACAAGTGAAATTACATGTTTCTCATGAAAACATAGATGTTTTTTCTGTCTTGATGGCTATGCAGCTGCTTCAGAAATTGTTTGTCTGCAATGACACTTTTGTTTTCCATCTGTGAGTTTCCTTAAATTGCATTTCATCCCTCAATTATATTTCACATCTACATGATAATGTTGCATACACTGAGGCAGTTTCTCTTGCTATTATCCACATGACTCTTTCTGATTTTATTTCACACTGTATTAAGGTAGACCACGTTCTTGTTAACAGTAATAAGCACCAGAGATGGTTGAGTGCTGCTCTGAATGGAGACAAATGACCGGAGGAAACATAATGAATATCCATACTGCAAAGCAAAATGTCTGTCTTAAAGACCTGAAATCAACTTGTGAGGATAAAGTGATGTCACTAATGATTTTCACTAGTTGAGATGGACTAGACTGGTTCAGCCAACAGGTTGCTTAAGATAGCATGTTACTACCATATCACTAAGAACGACATGCTACTCGGCTCCCCGAGTTAGGTAACTCATGCCTGTAAAAGCTAATTTTACTCCTAGGTAGGTACTTGATCTAATGTGTTTCAATAGCTTATGTTTATTGCAGAAAATATATTTGGGTGTATTTGTTTTGTCAGTATTTTGAAATAAAAAAACTAAAGCTAACAAAACGTTCCATGAGAAAAGATGTCACAGAGAGTAGGCAGTTCAAAGAATTGTTTTCAGTGAAACTGGCTGTGAAATCACAGTAAGATTTTCTCTGATCTTTATACATTGCATAACTTAAAATGTTAGCTACTAGATAGTGCGATGGACTTTCCAGTTGCAACAAATATTTAAGCAAACACTATATTATGCACAAAGACTCACGTTAATTTTTTATGTTTAATGGAGTAGTAGATTTCATTACGGTGGTTCAGCATTTCTGCACTTTCTTCTGTTTTGTTTTTTAAACTTTCTAAGTCAGCTAAATTGGAAGGAAGAGTAGTAGCAAATAAACTTTAATACTTGAGAGGTTGGAAGAAAATACTTTAAATCCAAGGCAGCATGAAAGAAAAAGAGTTGGGAGATCTCAAATTTTCTTTTGGACTTTTACTGCTAAAATACAAAGGCATCGCCAACTTTATATTTTCTAAGATATTTTTCTTACTTTCTGATTACTTCGTTGTTTCTCCTTACAAGTCACATCATTATGAGTGGATGTATGTATACATATGGACAGTTCTTTTCAAATAATTCACTCAGAAGTTTTGATAAGACATTAATGTATGAAGGGTTTGTATTTTGTGCCCCAAGGACATTCTTTCTTATTCAAGTTGGGACACACATATTCCAAGAATTCCATGGCAACACAGGACATCATTGCTGTGACTTACATTTTTGACAGTGACTTTTATGTGTTGGCCAAGGAACGATTCATCCAAGGAGCAAACTTCTCAAAAAGCCAGTTCTTTTGACAAACGTGAGATATACCAAAAATCTCTTCTTTGTGCACCTTGAGGAAATAAAGGCATTGTATAAAAAGTAGAAGTACTGAGCATCAGCAGAGAGGAACTGGCACACGCTTGCACAACAAATCCAGTAAGTATGAAGTCACTATCTTAACTGCACTTAATTAACTTAAGGAAAATAAAATTGTCTTAATATGGTACTGAGCAGTGAACGGGAGGAGTAGCAGACAATGGGTAGACTCATATATCAATGCATTTTTGATGTCATTCTTCATGAAGGTGAATTATGAAAGATCAGTTATTCATTTTTTTTAACAGGAGAAAAGCAGACCACAAGTGTTCCGATACATATCTATACAATGGACTGGATGTATTCTGAAGTCTGTGAAACTGAACTCAGCAGTAAGTGCAAAAGTCCTACTTTTGGAAGAAAACATTAACTGTGCAATACAGGTACTCTCACGATGCACTAGTGAGGCAGAAAAAGATGAGCACTTAATATAACGGGTCACAAAGAGAATATGGTGTTGGCATGGGAGGCTGTTGTAAGAAATAGTCACATACAAACCCTAGGATATAATTATTCTTCTCTGTTATTACAGGTGAAATCTCAGCTATCTAATTCTGGTATGCAGGGAACTTCTGCCCTCCCTCTCAACTCTCTCTCCATTAACATCCTTTGCTCAGGTTCCTATGCATCCCCTCCACTATTAGGCAGGAAAGACTAAATGTGGGGAAAGAGAGAAAAGGAGAAGGGTCTCGTAAGAGAGAAGGAAGTCTCTATAAAACAACACTGCTGTGTCCCAAAGTCGAGTTCCCACCAGCATCTTTAGACTTGAGATTTTGGCTGTGGCCTATCTTTATTTCTGGTTCTCTCTGCAGTCAATTCCGTGAGACTTTTTTTCTCTATCATCTACTCTCCTCCCCAAGATCTCCATAAAAATGAGAAGCATAAGCTTGTTTAGGGGAAGTTTCCTTAAAATACTAAAAAATCCTGCTATTTTTTTTAACTGTAATAATTAATCATAATGCTAATCATAAAATCAGAAGCTCTGGAAACCTTTATGAGTTTGATTCTCTGGCAGATGACAATTTAAACTATTGTAGCAATATTTTTTAATGAATATATTCAGCATTTCTGCAGAGTTGTGTTCTAATTTTTACTGGCCCTTATTTACATAAGTCTAGTGGAAAAGTGTCAGCCACTAATGAGGACATTTTCATATGAAATGCTTGTTGCTTTTAATCAGAAGTAATAAATGGTTATATTTCAGTTCATGGCTAATACCTTCTATAGTGCAACTCCATGAAAAATTGATGGAAAGAAAATCACTAGCAAGATATGGAGTCTAATTTAATGAATACCGTGCACAAATGTCTTAATAAATGGAAGGCTGTCAGTTACAGTCAGACTGCTTTTCTCAGTGACGAGAATTTGAAAGTGTGCAATCTTTTATACAACTCCCATGGTTCGTGTCACAGTAAAAATGAGGGTGAGCTTTTACAATGAGAAATTTCAAATATTTGGATATTTTTATTGTGTAGCACCAGATGCTCCTATCAATACATTTTTAAAACGGCCCTTATAAGGTATTACATTCAGAATCTTATTCATAAAGCTTCTGCCACTATTTCAAACTTTGCTAAACATTTCCCTGCTTCTGATAATGATTCCAAGCATGCAGACTGCTTTACCAAGAGAATAAATACCAGAGCCCATAACTACCCAATGCTGTTCTGCTGTTTATGAATAGGAATGATTTTTTTCCTTTGGGACAGGCTTTGAAAATTTATTCTCCTTAGTTTACATTCAAATCTCTAAACAAAATAGGTTGAAGTAGGGAGCTGCCAGCAGATTCTCCTGTGGTGCATCGGATTCCTTTGTGTGCTGAACACATCTGAAATGCTGAAGTGCTACCTGGGAAGGTACCTTTTTAGCAGATTTTCTTCTCCAAAAGGTGGAGTAATTAAGTAGGTACTCGACTAGCCAGTAAGTGCAGCTACTGTTTTTTTTACTAGGGACAATTTCACATTTTTTAGTGTCGATTTTCTAGTCACTGAGGAGGATTTGGACTTTCAGGCCACTGCAGAACAGTCATTTGCTGGAGACAGTCGCTATTATTATGGCCCTGATCCCACATCCTTTGAAAGCACTAAGAGAATACTATTGATTTTTCAGTAGAATTTGCGAAGGGCCCATGAATCTGTCAGCAACTGAACCATATCATTAAGCCACCTACAGTGCTTTTCATCATATATATTTCTAAAGGTAGCGCTAATCAGAGGACTCTTAACCTCTGAATCAGAAGATGTATATGTGAAGGGTTAGTATTTTAATGGAAACAGCTGCTAAAAGGCTGTTTGAAGTTCTGAATCACAAGCTAATCCCATGATTTATGAAGGCAGCACAGTAAAAAAAATCCAATTAATTGATGTAATTGTACGTAAGGGCGCTAGATTCCTAATATACACAGGAATCAATGACTGGCAAAAACGTATTTCTTGGCCCTAAAACAAAGTAGAACCCCAGCAAAAATAAATAAATAAATAAAAATTAACAGCTTCTTGACCATACTCATTGTACCTGATGCAGCATGTCAAGCTGATAGTCACAGACTGATGCACTCACTCTACTCTGACATGTCCTTCTTCCCTTGTATCTGCATTTGCCATATTCCTAGCATAGCTCTGAAACTCCCTTTCTCTGATGACACTGAAGACACGTTGCCACAGACAGGGACACCTTGTACGCAGTGCAGCAGCTGGGGCTGTGCATGTGGCCTTCTTCTGTCGTGCTTTTACTGACATCTGAATGTGATTGCAGACAAATATACTGGGGTGTTTTAAGTGGATTCTACAATCAGACTAGATAGAGCTAACAGTTAAAATTACTGTAAGAGTCACCTACAATTGCTTGAGCACCTCAGCAAGACAGTCTGTCACTATTTTGTTAACGAGAACAGATTTCTGCTCCCAAATTACAAAGAAAATGTAAATGTTTAATATGGAAGCAATGGTATCTTTATGTCTGACAAGCAAAAGCTGAATTTATTTTACTGGAAGGAGCTACAATTTAAAAAAAATAAATTGTCTCTTTTTTCCTAAATTTCTCTTTTAAAAAAATGTAGTACATCAGCTTTGTCTTTGTTCAGTTTTAATCTCAGCTTCATACGCAATCTAACTCGCTCCTGCAACAGAATCCAGACAAGAGTTTTTGGGTGATTTAAAAGAAAGTAGGCATTCCCAGGGCTCTACACTCAGAGTAAGTGAAGACATGAGGAAATCAGTCTTGAACTCTAGAACTTTCTTTTCCTACTACAGTCTGGTAGTCACCTCGAACGCCTTCTAAGCTATTAATTTTACCCAAATCCTACTCAGGTGTTGTAATTGTTACTGATAACATGCTGTGGAATAGCGAGGAGAAACCATGAAACCATGACACGTGCCCACGAATAACCTCTGCAAATTTGCAAAGTTTACTGGGAAGTGAAAAATATGAACTTGAAAAACCCAACCAAGTTTGATCTTTATGAGGCCAGAACGGCCTTTCTGAAGAAAAACATCAACACTTTCCCAGCAGTTTGTTTTCAACAAGTAAAAAAGGTTTTGAAAATTTTTAATTAAACCACAAAACTCCAGAGCTTGTAAATAAAGTACAATGTAGTGCAGTAGAAGTTTATTTAAACTGTGCTTACAAAAACATGTGAATGCCAGTTGGATTCAATTTAATCTGACATAATTTGAATTAACTTGATGGGCCTTTTGGCACAAGCTGTACTGACTAATTGCTGCTTATTTGGGTGCGCTCTATCAGTGAGCATGGCAATCAAAAGCTCAACCAGATGTTCCTATTTTTTTTGATTGCCTACAGCCTCAGATTTGAAGAAAAGTCAAGCAGCAAAATGATGCTTCTTAGCATTTGTCAAGGTAAAAAGCAACAGTGCATTGCTGTAATGGCAGTCGTAATAAGCAGAATACTTCTGATTCCCTATTGCCATCAGCATTTAGCAGCTCTCTGGCTTAAAACCATTACAAAACATGGAAATGATGTGAATTTAGACCAAATTTATTTATAAGCAGTTAATATCAGCACACTGAAGAGTGAATGTATGTTTATCCTAATATGTATTCATATAGTTAATTATTTCTATGGAAGTATCTTTTATATGTTTTATGCTGGTATATCTTATGATGACTTATTAGCAGAAGGGTAAGTTTTCCAAATATCTAGTAAAAGCATCAAAATCAAATCAAATAAAAGCTTTTAAGAAGCTGGAAAAGAAGAAAATTTATTACATCATCTTGAAGGAAACCTAAGCTTGCTGAAATAGTTTCTTTGGATTTACTTGAAATCTTGAGAATGCCTGTGAGATACATCAAGCTTTGGATGAGGGCTGCTCCAAAAGTAATGCCTGCTATTTTATTATTTTGCCCACGACATCAGAGGTGGATGTTGGTGGTATGGCAGTAGTGGCTGAACCTTCCCGCTTCCATTCCATTTTGCTGCCATGTGACAGATGGCAGTAGTGGGGCAGTCTGACAAAATGGCGTATGACATGGAAGTGAAGTATGAAGCAAAGGTGTTTCCTCCATGTGGAAAAAATGGCACCCCTTGACATTCATTGACACTTGCTGAATGTTGATAGAGACCATACAGTGGATGTGAGCACAGTGAGGTGGTGGGTGGGGTGTTTCAGCAGTGGTGACAGTGACAGTGGGTCACCTCTGCTGCTGCAGATTGTTATGAGCATGGCATGCAGGCTCTTGTTCGTTGCTGGTGAAAACACATGGCTAATGGTGGTGACTATGGTGAAAAATAGTGTTTTGTAGGTGAGAATTTGCTCTATCAAATAGTGTTATTGTGCTCTTTGCATCTGCTGTAATTTCCATGGAAATAAATAGGAGGCATTACTTTCAGAATGACCTGCATATTTATAAAACTAGAAATGTTTTTTCACGAGAGAGTATACGGAAAATTCCTTTCTCCACTTCCCCCTCCTTCCCCCCCACCCCCCCCAGATGTTTGAAAAGTATCCAACAGACACAGAATTTGCATTTATTTTCAGGAGGGATACAGCTCAAAACTATCTCAGCTTTTTTTCTTTTCATCCCCAGGTGATTGTGTCCTTGCATTTCCTTGTAACTGGATCCTTGTTCTTTAAGTGTAAGACTTTTTCTGCAGCACAGGTAGGAACAGTTATAACAAGGGAGGATCCATGGTTTGCCATGTGGTAATGTAAATTATCATGGTCTGGAGTGCTCTCCTGCTCAGGAATGCTTTATTTTAAAATCCCTACCTGTCTTTCTGGCAGCCAAATACTTTGAGCAAGAAGTATCATTCCACATCACTCTTTATGATATCTTTATGTCATGCCATGTCCAACTCAAGGCCCAAGGACTGCATGCAGCCCAGCCCACCCTGCAGCCACCCTCTGACCCACACCATCACGGTGGTGGCTCTTACCCAGCAAACTTCCCCGCCCAGCCCTGGGCATGCACCCATCGCTCAGCAACAACCAAACATCGGTGTTCCACTGGCACTGTGTGGGCTGAAACCAAGACACAAGGGAGGGTGCAGTGCAGTGCTAACTCAAGTTTTGGCTAGTAATTGTATGTATTTTGATACGTTGGCTAAAAACAGTCCTGTGAACAGCAAAAAATATGCAGCTGTGCTTTCCATTGTGATAAAGGAATTTGAGAACAGGTTTCAAGATATACCAAAAAATTGATGAATTTTTGGCAATTTTCTATTCCATTTTCAGTCAACATAAATACTTTACCTGTCAGTTTTCAAACTGAATGTACAGAGTTGAGGTCAGACATTCAACTCAAAAATTTGATAATGTCTCTTTACCAGACCTATATAAGCCCTACCTTACCAGAGAGAAATATCCCTTGCTTCAGTCACACCTTATTTGTGTCATTGCTTTTTGGTAGCACGTACACTTGTGAACAACTGTTTTCAAGGATAAAGCAAAGGAGGAGCAAAACTCATCAAAAATCTCTGATGAACACCTTGAGAACTCACTATGAAATGCAACCACTGCCATCATACCAGACTGATATGAGTTTCACAAAAACAGGGTGAAATAGCCCACGAGTTTTATGTTTTTTATTGCCCTTTTTAAAATTAAAATATTAAAGACTAAAATACATTTTGTTACTTATATAAAACAACCGTATTACATATTTTATGAGAGCTGCTCCAAAAGTAATGCCTGCTATTTTATTATGTTAGCCTGTGATGTCAGAAGCAGGTGTTGGTGGTATGGAAGTAGAGGTTGAACCTTCACACCAATATTCCATTACATTTTACTGCCATGTGACAGATGGCAGCAGGGGAGCAGTCTGACAAATGGCATCTGACATGGAAGTGTGTCTGAAGCAAAAGCGTGTCACTGAATTTCCTCTATGAGGAAAAAATGGCATCCATTGACGTTCATCAGTGTTTTCTGAATGTTGATGGTGATCAAAGAGTGGATGTGAGCACAGTGAGGCACTGCGCGCTGCATTTCAGTGGGCCACCTCTACCGGTACAGATCTTGACAAGCGCAGAATGAAAGCTCTCATTCACTGCTGGCAAAAATGCATAGCCAGTGGTGGTGATTATATTGAAAAATAGTGTTTTGTAGCTGAGAATTTGCTCTGTCAAAGTGTTACTGTGCTCTTTGTATTGGTTGTAGTTTCCACGGAAATAAATAGGAGACATTACTTTTGGTGCACCCTCTGCATGTGTGGCCTAAGACAATTCCTATTCATTCAGTCCAGCCCAGGCAAGCCAAAAGGCTGAACACCCGTGCTTTCACCTAAGACAATTCATAGCTAGGGGAAACAAGGGAAAGGAGTCAAGGCCAGACCACAGTCATCAAAGTGTTGCTTGTCTGGAGGTAGAACTTGTGTACGTCTCATACTTTTTTCTATGTGTTACACAGAAATGCCCCAAAGTGTGGTGAATTGAGAAGAATTGTTGCCACAATCCTTAAAGGAAATGGGCAGTGGACAGAGGGTTGTTGATTCTCTAACATTTCTCTTAAAAGCTGCAATGAAACATTGAGTTCAGCAAGTGCAACAGCGGACCTGTGAACAGTACCTGGATGGTATGCTTTTTTTTCACTTTTGGGTAACAAATCTTCTGCTTCTCTTTTACACTGTTTAATGGGTGTCATGTCAAAAAGGTGAATTTAACCTGACAAATCAAGATAATAGGAGAAGGATTCTGGAAGCGTTGTTAGAGGTTATGAGATCCAGCTGCAGTTGATTTGAGAGTTAATTAACTGAAAGAAGCTTCCAGGTTGTGCTACAGGACCCTGAGCAAGGCTTAGTTTTCAATCAAAGCTTTCAGAGGAAGAGATTACATGAAAGAAGCACTGCCACATCCACCAAGAGCTGCTTCATCTGACTCCTGTCTCAAAGGAATTTTAAAGCCTTTCTACTGCTTCAAAACAAATGGCAAGTTCCTAGTTAGTTTGTATACAGAGTTGTTTAAATATTATTATTTGCATACCTGCTGTCAGAAGTCCAACAGCTGTGCAGCCTTTCCTACCACAGAAGAACCCAGGCGAAGAAAACAAAGGGCCATATTTTCCCTCTTCTCAGTAAGGTTTCTTAGCCTCAGATCCCCAGCTCTTTGGAGATCAGCTCACAGGTATGTCCTAGCTGTCGGTAAGCAGAAGCGGGGTACATCGCTTTTATGCACAGAGCCAGCAGTTGCCTCAGGAGCTGCAAAGCCCGCCCCTCGGGCGAGCTCCGCCGCTCCTGGGAGGCGGCGCGCGGACGGCAGCTAACGGCTGTAACGGCCCTGATGGCACCGCGCGGACGCCGCGCCCTGCCGGCGCAAACGGCTTTTGGCTGAGGCGCCGTCTCTCCCGTCCTGCTAAGGCAGGTGATTGGCTGAAACGAGCCCTTGCTACCAGCTTCAAATCAAACACCTGCCTTTGTAGAGGTGTTTTGGCTCAGTTTCTGTTTTGCTAAGAAAAAAAACCTACTTGCCACTCGCTCAGAAGTCTTTAGTGTAAATATTTGTTCAGTTCCTTGGTTATTTTCTTCTTGCTTTTTAATCCTGTTGTTGCATGCAGATCCTGAGATTTACCCTCCTGTGCCTTTTTCCTTGTTACAGTACTGTTCTTGGGGGTGGGAGTCAGCTCACGTCTGTGCACAGAGGTTTGAAAACATGCATCAAGTGCAGCATTCCTTCTCTGCACTAAAACAGCTAGAGAGCGTGCAGCCCTTTCCTACCACTCCATACATAATGTAAACAGTGCAGTGTTATGAGGGCAGGAGAGCCCTAAACTACTTCGATGGGTTTGCTTCCTCTGAGTTATGTCTCATTACAGTTAAATATATCATTTCACACATTGCCACAGTTGAGTTCCACTCAGGTAATATGCATCTAAATTTGCTGTATATCTGTGTGAAGGATTTATTGTTGTGTATATTAAAAGGTGTTAACTAACTGTGCAGACAGATGTTTCAACCCTTAGCTTGGCTTCCAAAATTGTAATTTTGCTTTCATTTTACTTTTATAGTAGGTGATTCTAACCTACTCGTTAAATTCAATGAGCAATCACACTAGCTAGCTGCTGTTTCTGCACTGCACGCTTGTGCATAAAGTCATCAGAAATTATGCAAAACATGAGAAACAAATGCATGCATGCAGAACTCATAATGCCTTGGAATAGTCAAGAATCATTTAGCTGGGACATTTTTCAGCTATCAGTTAATGTGTACTATTCTTACCATTATTATTATTTATTGCTTTCTCCAGGGAAATGTTCCTGGAAAGACACAACATAAGATCAAATATGGTGATATCCTCAAGATATAGGATATCCGTTTATAAGATTAAACGGACCAACTTTTGTGTGCAAAGGGAGGTTTCACAGACATCAGTGTGAACTGATCTCCCTGTAGAGGCCACTGTTGAAGGCATATAATGAACAAGAAAAATAGATGACTTTGCGAGCTGTTAAATAGTTCCAATACTTACATTCAGTCTTCTTTGATGTGTACAGGAGAAATGATAAATGTTCCATCAACTCTTCCGTTTACTGTACCATCCAAAGAATGATTAATTTTCCTTTTTCTTGTTATCTGTTCAGGGCTTATTGGTGCTGCTTATGGCAGGTGTTCTTTGTATTAGAATCATGAAGAAGGTTGAGTGACTATCCTTGGTGAGTCTTAAGTTGCTTTGAACATAAAGGCTGAGCATGAGAAAAAACAATAATATTAGTCACTTGGGTGTGCAATGGCCAATAATCAGAAAATTGAAAACTACTACTACAAGATTGTAATATCTCATTTAGTGCATACTAGACATGGAAAGGCAAAGCATGGTCATGCATGGTCAGTACTGACATAAGCATTGACTGCTAATTTGTAGATTTTATCGTATCCCACTGATTGGTGGCTGATTTCTTGGTCATCTGCTATTTGTATATATTATGTTTTAGTAGTGCATAATGTAATGGCAGCAAATTGGATGAACTGAATTTTAATTTTCATCTGCATTTAATCACTGCTGGCTAGGTTTTGTTATGCTTCATCAAGATTTAGCTACAATTTCATTTTGATGTTAAAAAAAATCTTAGACCATACCAAGAAGCAGTGAAGACAGTTAGATCCCAGTCCTGCAGCTGAATTCTTAAGAACTCCTGTCTGTCTTACTGGAGTTAGCTGTGTTTTGATGGCAGTCATAACTCCATCCTTGAGAAACTGGAAACAAAGTCAAGGTCTGGCAAAGGTCTTGAGAGAACCTAGGTAAAACATGTGTCCATGGTAGTATTGTGGGCTTTGGCTCCATCCTCTGTCATTAGAATAGAGCCTTCATTCATACAGCTGAGGGGAAAAAAAAAAGCCCAATTTTGGCTAAAGCAGTACATCTACTTGTCTGGATGTTCACAGCCTCTTTCACTGTAATAATCTTTGATGTCCTTACTGAAAAGGAAAGAAAAGAATATATAGCATTAGAACAGTCTATTCCTTTATAGTAATCTTGGTGTTGCTTTTTACCAAATCAACAATGAGCCTTTTTGATAATTTGTACACCTAGAAAACACAAGAAGAACACAAGACTATGTTCCAGGTAAATATAATAGATGTGGCATTAAATATCTTGTCTTTGTCACTGTCAGGTTATTTTTGGTACCTCATGTACAATAGAGGATGTTCATTCACTGAAAAATGAATCTGCATGTAATAGAAAATCAATCGATGGCTATCGTAGCATCTCCCACTAGTCGTTAGCACGTGAAGCTCTATTTTGTAATTAACAAAGCTGATCCAAAGGAGGAACAATATAAATGTGCTCACTGTTTTTAAAACAGCCTATAACCTTTTATTTCACAAGGTTGATTACTGGTGTCAGCAATAATGACTGCCCACTAAGAGAGAAAGGATATCTTCAATACATTTTATGAAGTTTTCCAAGAGATGTGCTGATCGTGATGAATTGATATATTCTTGTCCTGAGATAGAAAGAGGAAAGGAGAGAGAAGAAGCAGCTCTACGCATATACACAGGACAATTTATACTTCTACAGTTGTAGCTTGTTTAGATCTCCATCCCATGTCCATGTTATCCTGGATAGAATGTTGCCTCAATGTGTAATGTTGTTCATTGGCTTGAGGTTGCTGTCCGCCTACTTTGCCACGTTTTCATGTTACAACATATTTATTTGCAGTGAGGAAAATGTCGAACATCTCCTCCATGGCTTTTATCTGTTTAGAGAGAGGACTGAAGCAAACTTTAAAGAAAAACAGCCTAGTCTGATCTGAGATAATGTGTAACTTCGAGATCACAGGATGTCCTAGTTCTGTTTTGTCAGCTTTTAGAGGCAAAGTCTAGCTGTCCAATGTTTTTGTAATTAAACAGGGTTTTTTTGCGTGAGATGTGAAAAATATTGCTTCTCGATCTCTTAAAGGCTCGTTTTAGTACGGAATTTAGCTTGCATAGTCCCAGGTAACATAAATCATATTTCTAGCTTGGACTCTTCATCAGTTATACTTCAGGTATCTAAAACAAAGTACAGGAAGTTCTGTGTTCCAGTTCTAGGTCCTGGTCTAGGTTTTGTCTTCTGTTTTCCATCAGTAAATAGGACCATTTGCCTGCTTTTGTTATGGCAGCCTTCTCCATGGGAAGTACTCGAACACTGTAGCATATAAGACACTGGATGATTAAAGAAGTTCAGTATTATGTGGACTGTTGTGACTACAAATTCATGCAAAGTAAATGCAAAAATAGATAAATAGCGCCTGCTGCATACTGCCAGCAGCAGTATCAGCACCTCTATTAACACGCCTTGTTCCAGCGGTATTGCTCAGCGCCTTCCAGTTCATGTGGTAAAATTATTATTGTTGTTGTTGTTATTTATTTATTTATTTATTTTGAGACTGGATGGTCTGGAAGCAGAGTGAAGTTACCGTAATGACAGCAGGTGAATTCTGGACATTAAAAAACAGAATGACCAATCCAGGTAGACAAGACTTGATTTTATTAATAAAATCTGTATTTTCCTCTTTGAGGTGACAGTTACAAACTTTGGTTCAAAAATAGAAGAAAATATGAACAGCAAGAAGTTGACTTTTGAAATCTTATTTTTACAGGTATAAACGTGCATGAGAAAGTACCAGTTGGAAATGAGCCAGCAGAAGCTAGTACTATTTAATTTAACAACTTGTAAGAAACAGAAACAAACATTTATTTTCAAGTCTTACATATATTATGAAAAATAATTACAAAAGGATTTCTGCTGCAAAATTAAAATGCAATTTCTACTTACAACTACCTGAATGAAGTATTCAAAGGGAAGGCCAAACCAACTTTTTTGGTGAGATCTGAATAGCAAATTTTAACAATTTGGGTCAAAGACAGCTCTGTAGAAAGCAGTCCCCTCGTGTTGCTTAGCAACTATGTAGAATCACATGACCTAGACACATTGCATTCCTGGCCTTCAGATGAAATAACAAGAAAAATAATTTACATTAATGGGATGGGCAAATATTTTATAGGACCATTCTGTGGAGCTTCTAATATCCAGTCTGGGAAGCAAACATCCATTACAGCTTACTAAAATTCTAAATAAACACTGCAAAAATCCATAAATAACTGTTTAGAATCTAGTAATCCAGTTTTAATATTTATGCATACCAAGTAAGCACAACAGAAACAAATTCAGATGAGATACATTTGGGGGAAAAAAAAGAAAAAAGGAAAGCTATATGACTGTATGACTGATTTAATTCACACAGATTTTAACAGAAGTTTGGGGTTTTTTTTGTTTGTTTGTTTTTTGTTTATTTGTTTGTTTGTTTTTACATATTCTCCCTACCCAAAAATATAAATTTATTTATTTTAGGTATATACAGATTTCGTATGAAATTCTGAAATTAGAAAAGAAAAGAAAAAGTCTGAGGTATAGCACCATGGAACACAACACCTTTGAAGGTGCTTTCACTATTGAAATTCACCATCACATAGTAATATCAGCAGAAAAGGGTATTTGAGTGTGCTGCTCAAGATCTTCCAGTTTTGCCACCTTAAGGTTTTTTGGCGACTTCAAATAACAAAGCTCTTCAACAACAATATATACAAAGGGATTTTATTATTAATCAGAAATTAAAATGGCTTCACTGGCAATTACAGCTTTATTTTTTCAGAATACATAAACAGTATTGACAATGTAGTTTTGTAATTATAAAATAAGAGCCGGATGCAATTTAGAGGCACATGCAAGTTTTGCAAATGGACAGAGAAATAACAGTATAGTACTGTACACAGAATAATTACAGTTTATTAAACACTTTCGTAACACCTCTTTGTAATCAAAGGAGCACCATGTCATTTGTTCTTTTTTTTTCTTTTTTAAACAGCACCAAAGGTATCCAAAGGTGGGGTGGGGTGTTGATAAAGTGAGCCCTATGTTGTCTGTCTGTGCCACAGTATCCTTGCAAAATTAGTTTAAGTCATGTGATTCTGGCCCTACAAGGGCAACAGTTACTTTCTAGATGAGACATAGGTACACAGCAAGACATATTTTCTATGCCATTCTTATTCAAAACTTGCATGTGGCATGAAGTGAGTTGGTAGCACCAGAGTGCCACGTTTTTGTTGATCTGATCTTTTTCTTAAATTTAACCAAGGAAGCAGACAGGACCAACCTCAAATCCAAACTTTTGGTTCTGATCGCCAAAGTCATTGATCATCACATCAACTATAGGCACTTGGTCTATTTTGGGTGTGTTGATTTCAATCACTGTCTTTGCGTAGCCCTTTCTTGACTGTTAAAAAAAAAAAAAAAAAAAAAAGCAAAAACAAACATATCAAAGGAGTAAGTATGCACTGCAGATCTTCGTAGGCTACCTCTGAAGTTTGGAATTTATAAATGATTGCCTTTCATGCATCTGATGTTACAAATTCTAATTTTATTTTTAAAATGTGATATGGAACATTTCTGATTTTAGAAAGAGATCTGCCCATAGCTTTTTGACTTACCAAAATAAGCCTACAAATGAAAACAATATATGTAAGACATTTAACATTCCTTAAAGAATTCACACCTATACTAATTTATGATAATATTCTTGTAGTAGTGAGGATGTTTTCCTTGTGAATAAATCACTAATTAGTTCCGAGAGACAGAAGAAACACCTAGTTCTAAGAAGAAAGACTCTAACTGTCTTACAAGACATTACATAAGCTTTTTGGGCATGGAAGAAAATAGCAGTCTGTCAGGACTGATGCTTTAGAGATGTTTGAAAGCACACTCTTACTTCCCAACAAAGGCTTTCTGCCTTCTCATTATGTTAGTTATCAGAATTGTTGTCTCAGTTTCAGCTGTGATGGTTTTTCTTCATAGTCTCTAATATCATGCTGTGTTTTGGTTTTAGGAGAAAAGCAAAAGGCTGTTCAGCTGCTTGCTGGGTTAAACCACAACAACTGTACATCATTCAGATGGTCTCTTATGTCCTTCTGAAACCACTCCACTTTCAACTATGCCAAGATGAGCATATCCAAGCTGGAAGATCTGAGTATTCTCAGATTAGTGATAAAAGTTACACCCTAAATTGCTTATGTTGTCTCTGGAGCTTTACCCTCATCCACTGCGGGCAATGAAAGCAAAATAAAGATACAGGACATAGAAAAAGACTGATGTGAAACAGTCATATATTAGAATTTTCTTACTGAGAGGAGGAGACTGCCTTTATCTAAGTTGTATCTTTGTTTCAGAGACAAGTATGTGTCCTACCACTTCCAGGTCTCATTTTCTATCACTGATTTCTCAGGAACTCACTTCAGAATGATTTCATATCAAACTACAAAATAATTAATGAAGCTTTAACTGTCACGTTCTCTTGTAATGTTCTTGTTTTCAAACTATTCTGCTTCTGAAGAGAGGTTACACCTTTAAAGACTGTACTGGAGAGGTGGTCAGAGAGCTGATGAATGTTTGGACAGCTCTTGGGATTTTAGCTGAGCTAAGAGCGGAAGGTAAAAGATGCAATCCTTGAATTTCACCTGGCTTTGATTAAAAAAAAATAATATATATATATATATATATATATATGTATATATATATATATATATATATATATATGAGAAAAGGAAATACAATGTCACCTAACTATGCAATTAATTCACTACATGTGGGTTATGGCTTAGTTCACACATGTTTTTACTGTATTTCTTATATATTATGACTATAAATATATTCTGTTCCTGGGCTGCTTCCTCTAATTATGCTTGTTTGCTTCTGTTCTCTTACACAGTGCTCATACAAGAAAACAGTCTAGTTTCAGCACATTGGTGCTGACAGCCGGTATCCATACCAAGTTTGTTCTATTTCTGTTGCTTGGCTTATGGTAGTATTTATTATTTTTTTGTATATATAAAAAGTTGAATAAAGGACTGGCGTATTCTAGTTAAAAACTACTAAAGGGCAGTCTATTAAAAGTAAAGTCTTTAGAAGGCTTTTCTCAGGAGAGAGCTGTGCAAAAAAAATGAATTTGTTTGATTTCTACTTTAATTGACAGGTAGGTTTTGTAAAGAAAATTCTGAATCTCTACTTACCGCACAGCCATCGTGAAGCGCTTTGATGTAAGGATTGTTGTCATAAGACATCTCTTCATCATTTGATCCTAAGAACCTTAGTGCTTTGTCATAGCTGTCAGATGAGGCATCATGCCAAGCTACAGACTGATGGCAGTTGTATGTGAAATTTTGTCTGGCAGAAGCGCTCAGTAGTTTAAGGAATGTCATTTGAACCATATTAATGGAATTGCCTTCAACATCCAAATATGAAAGCTAAAAAATATAAGAAGTCACATGAATATTTGTGTTAAAATGCAGAACAAAATTACTGTTGACGGAAGAAGCACATAACTGTCCTTACTAAAAAAATAAACCATCACATCCCTTTGTAAGGGATTTTAAAGTTCAATAAAGCTATAACTCTGTAAATAGTTTTTCACATTGTAACAGTATATTTAGGAAGTATACATTTTTTTCTAATGGGAAAGACAGAGATTTACCCCTACCATATCGTGTAAAATGGCAGAATCTCTTTGGGAATGTGTTTGTAGTTAATTAAAAAGTTATATCAGCTTGCACCCTCATTTTTCCATACTGGAATCCAGACTGGAGCAGGAAATCTGTACTCCAGCTGCTTTACTACAGTTAAGTGGTGATTTGTGGTCTGCCAGAAGCCAGATCCTCACCATCAGCTTTGCAGGTGATTGTTGGGATTGTTCTGCATTTACAATGCACTGGTACAGTACAGAGCATACTCCTGCTGACCAGTGGCAAGAGGCCTTGTAGCTGCTCTTATAATTAGGGCAAAAGGACAGAGTATGAAAAGTCTTAAGTTTGTTACTATCTCTATATTTTAAGATCCCTCGGGATCTGTCGATCATTCATAACGTGTACTTGATTTGTGAATAATTGTATGTTGCAATGATCACTTACAAGTTTGCCGCGCTTAAATTCACTAAACCAAGATCCTGGATTCTCCTTTGGCCACGATGAAATTCTAACCTGTGTGGTAGAACAGTGGAGATATAACTACTTAGAATATGGGTTAACAGATAAGAAGGTTTTAAATAACCTGGAACAAATTTCACATAAGATAGTAAAAAATGGCTCCTCTTTCTGCGTTCTCAGCATCTTTAGAAGCTCTAAAATAGAATGTTTTTCTTGTATAGAATGCCTTCAGATTCATTACTTTAAATGGAATCCAAGGTGATAGCTTATAAAGAGAGATAATTCTATTTAGCGCATACATGACTCTTATCAGATGACCAGTGTAAATCGCTGGTATAAACTGCTGCTGTGAGGAGTATCTAAATTAAGAGTTTTCACTGGTTTTGATGCTGATTTGTCTTTCTCTTTTAGAATAACTTTTGAAAGCCATCCTCTACACTACATGCCCTTAGAGGCCGTTTATACCAATGAGTGAGGACACTCACTATTAATACTTTATGTTTTGTATCTACTTTGCCTAGATATAAATGAACCCACAAGGGAAACTGAATAAAAGTTTAAATTCAGATGTCAAACTCTAGATCATGCAATCAACCTGCTGCATAGCTATGTTCCATTCCAGAATGCAGTGAAAGTTCTACAAGGATGTGCATAAAAGCAGTATCTAAGCAAAAGTAAAAATGCCATGTGTTAATTCTGTGCACCATTTAAATATAATCAGAAAGATACATGTATGAAGAATGTGACAGTGTAATTATCCTGTTTATTTCAACACTGCAGTAGTATAGTGTTATCTGTCAACAGCTAACTGAAAACACAGATTGGTACTTACTCCTTCAGATTTCTTATCTGGGTAGATGCAAGTTTCCCCACCTGCTGTGAAATTGCAGTACACTTTGAAGGAGTCTCCAGAACAACCCTGGTTAGGATCAATCCAATATTCCCCTAAAACAAATAAGAAAAGCCTTTGAAAATGTAAATGGTATTTGGAAGACCCAGATTTTTTACTACCTAATAGTGCTCCAGAATTTGTAGTGAAGTCATTTTATCTTCATGATGAGAAAACAACCCTTTCTTTTCAAAAACATCACAGAATAGTTGAAATTGGAAGGGACTTTTGGGGTCATCTGATCCAACACCGCTGCTAAGAGACACATAAAGCATACTGTCTAGGTCCATGCCCAGACAGCTTATGAATATCTCTCTCTAAGTAGGGATGCTCTGCAATCTCACTGAGCAACTTACTCTGTTGCTCAGTCACCCTCACAGTAAAGAAGTGCTTCCTGGTGCTCTGATGGAACCTCAGCTTCTCGGCTGAACATGAACCAGCAGTGTGCCCAGGTGGCTAAGAAGGCCAATAGCATCCTGGCTTCTATCAAAATAGTGTCGCCAGCAGGATCAGGGATGTGATTGTTCCCCTGTATTTGGCACTGGTGAGGCTGCACCTCAAGTACTGTATTCAGTTTTGGGCCCCTCACTACAAAAAAGACTCTGACACCCTGGTAAGTATCCAGAGAAGGGCAATGAAGCTGGTGAGGGGTCTGGAGCACACATTTTATGAGGAGCAGCTGAGGGAACCAAGATTGTTTAGTCTGGAGAAGAGGAGGTTCAGGGGAGACTTTATTTTTCTCTATAACTACCTAAAAGGAGGTTGTATTGAGGTGGTGGCCAGCCTCTTCTCCCAGCTTACTAGTGACAGGACAATAGGGAATGCCTCAAATTGCACCAGGTGAGGTTCAGGTTAGATATTAGAAAGAATTTCTTCACAGAAGGAGTGGTGAAGTATTGGAACAGGCTGTCTAGTGTGGGAAGTGGTGGAGTCGCTGTCTCTGGAGGTGTTTAAGGAAAGGGTACACGCAGTACTTAGGGACATGGTTTAGTGGGCAATATTGGTGGTAGGTGAATGGTTGGACTAGGTCATCTTAGAGGTCTTTTCCAACCTTTATGATTCTGTGAACCTCTTGCATTTTGGTTTGTGCCCACTGCCTCTTGTCCTGTCACTGGGCACCACTAAAAAGAACCTTTATATGTATTTATGTACATGCATACATTTATATATATGTGCATTGCCTTGTGATTTGTTGCTTCTGTTGTTTATAAAAAATAACCCTGAGATCAAAGTCTATTTTTATCTACATCCTTTTGCTTTCATTTAATTTGATTTCAAACAATGGTTCTATTGCAGAATACTGCTAAGGGTTAGGAGGGACTGCAGTGACTTCAGTACGGAGGAGGAAGGTCATAATATGTGAAACATACATTACAGGTCTCAACAATTTAGCTATTTCACTATTTTAGCTGAAGGATAATTTATACTTGTGGTAGTAGAACTCCCAGTGCAGAGCCGGCTTTAGGCAGAAATAAACTATGGCCTAAGGCAGAGGTAGAAATAGGGAGTGATTTCCATACCTATGTAGAAAGGGCCTGATTATAGCTGTCAAGTACCTAAAGCTTCCATTCAGAGAAATGGAATTCTCAGGCAAAACTATTTTTTACTACTGAGTTGTGAGGCTGAACACAAGTGAAACTCTGGACTGTTTTAGGCGATGAAAACACATTAAATAATGCATGTTGAAGTCACATAGTGAGAAAAAGAGCTGAAACTTGAATGAGGCTTCCTATAGTTTCATCAGTCCTACCAGGTTGTGTTTTGGTTTGGCTGGGATCAAGTTAATTTTCTTGACAGCTCATATAATGCTATGTTTTGGATTAACAGTGAAGATAATGCTGTAACACACCAGTATTTTAGTTGTTAATGATCAGTGCTTACACAGAGTCAAGGTATTTTCTGTTTCTCAAGCTGCCTGCCAGTGAGGAGGCTTGGGGTGCACAGCTAACCTAAGCAGACCAAAGGGATATTCCATACCGTATGTTGTCATGCTCATGAAACTGGGAGGGTCGGCAGGAGATCTGCTGCTGCTCACAGACTGGTTGGACATTGGTTGACTGTTAGTGAGCAATTGTGTTGTGCACTGCTTGTTTTTTATCCTTTGGTTCCCTTTCTCTTGTTAAACCACATTCATCTCAAGCTGCAAGTTTTCTAATTTTGCCCTTTCTCTTCCACCCATCCAGCCAGATGGAAGATGGAGAGTGAGCAAGTGGCTGTATAGTGCTTGGCTGCTTAATGGCATTATACCACAACAGATTGGCAGGGCTGAGAATTCAGACCCTACAATGCTAGAGTGAATGAAAACTGGGGATGAAAGAGAGCTGCAGTCAATCCAGGGTCCACTAAAAATCAGATCTTTTAAAAATCCATCATTGTAATTATAATGATGATTTCTGTGATCTGGGTACTTATCTCTAGCTAATTTCACAGCAGGACAGCCAATTACTTTCTTACACTAATGTTCTAATCCAGTATCAGGCAAAAAGTGGAGGTTTGGAAGAAGCATGACAAGTCCTTTCATTGGTTCTGTATTCTTAATACACGGCACAGACAAAACATTTATGGTATTTTAACATTCTGTTGATTTGGGCTGTGTTTACTGAAAACAGCCTTCCCTAACTGAAAGTCTTGCCTCTGCAGAATTTTGCATTTTAATGAATGTGTTTACTTTTATTTTAACCAGAATAAAGTTACTTCGATATGAAAAAAGCTCCAAACAATAAGCAAATACTGCTAAATGAAGAAGACAAATGTGGTCTATAAAGAGCATTCATTACTATGGAGGTACTGAATTGTAAAATATGTTCTTTTCATATAGCACATATACTTCTAAACTATTCCTTATGGCAACCATCTGCTTTTATCTATCTAGACTTATAGCAATAGAGTATTATTAAACTGTCAAAATCTATTTTTTCTTCCATTTAAATAAGAAAAATATTGCTTTGAACTGGGAAAAAAGAACCCATTGCAATAGAAAAGAAGTATGAAACCTAAAACCTGTGCAAAGGTTGGCTTTCACTTAAACTTTTCCACAGGAGTAAAATCACTTTGAAAGAAAGAAGAAAACAACAGAATAATTAAATAATTAAATGATTAAATAATTAAATGAAAATAGTCATTCAGAATATGGCAACTAGTTCATGCTACTCTGCATTTTGTGAAGCTAGTGCTTAGCATTAAATGGTATCAGAGAAACTTGCATATCCATTTGCTGAATGATACAGAACAAAAAGTGGTCACTCAGTAGACCAAACTATTGTTTCTAAGGATAAAAGAAAAGTAATTCCTATTAGAGTCCTATTCAATTATAAATTGCATATAACACCAGTGCTGCTACTTGTATTATACTAAGCTGAAGTATATAGTTACTAAAATAATTTTCATTTCTTTTAAAAGCTCTAAACTATCTCAGCATGCTGACATTTGTGATTTTACTTCTATTGATCTAAATAGCTTCAATCTTTCATCCCTTTCCTGTTTGGATAGTTCTGAAAACATAAGACCCGTATTTCTAAACAAGCACTGTTTTTAGCAGCTTGAAAGTTTTATTTCTAAAACTAGATCTGGTTATTTATTTAAAGAATTATGGCTTTTATCAACAGAGTATCTCTACACTCATGTTTTATAAACAGAACACTTTTATACCTGCAAAAATTGATTTAATGACATTGTTTATTTAGCAACTATATTAACTATCTACCAATAGATACTGCCCAAGTTTCTTAGCAGATCATCACTTCAGCCTTGTTTGCCTTTGTCATGCAATATTAACATACCATCTGGGAAGTCTGGGTGGCAGAGCTGCAAGTCTTTGCAAGTTCGGGCTGGGTTGTTCTGAGTGCCCATTGGATACTTCATATGCTCAATGTCTTGCTTCAGTGAATTCAGTGAACCAAAGATCTCTTCCATGCCATCAGAATAATCCAGAATATTATCACCAGCATCAGATACCATGTAATCAGGAGATCTTCTAGTCTTTTTGGGTGACTGGATTGGCAGTGGCTGAATTACTTCACCTGGAGGACCCTGAATGGAAAAAATATTTTCTGTTGATTATCCAGCTGCATAAATACGGAGAGGAAGACAACAAAACATGGCTTGGAGATGCTTTGGATAGGCTTTTTTTCAATTTATTTATTTAACTTATTTCCTTAAGACCTATGCTGATTTGCTTGCACAAAAAACGGCTTGTAGAAGGCTAAACCATTGTTTTGCTCAAAATTCTTCCCTAAACATTGCTGTCTGGGGAAGAGTATGTTACCCTCACATAAGTATGTAGAACTTATTTGTGATTTCCTTTATTTCTCCAGCAATTCCCTGAAGAAGAGGCATAGCCTGTAGCAAATAAAAACTGTGAGTGTTTCCAATGGTAAAACTTTAAAATTGCACTTAGGGTCTATAAACCAGTATTGTATTTCAAAATTTGATGTATTTCATTCAGATTTTCACTGTTTTCACTCTAGATTATTATGCTATGAGAAAGAAATAGTAGAAACAGAAAAGAATCAAAGTCATTCCACTTTCTGTGCTTCAGTATGACACATTAAATAATCATTGGAAGTTTGTTGTTTCTTTCTTTTTTAAAATGGATTTTTTCAGAGCAAACAATGTATTTCTTTCTCTGGTAGATCTTGTTTCCTGACAAATTAGTTTTCAAATAATCATTATTATTTTCCTTCTCTGCAAGTTCACAAGTGCCATTTTCTATCTTCACCAAAACAGGGTCAGAATATGCTTGCATCAAGAAAGAGTTCCTACTTACTGGAGGACCAGGTGGGCCAGGTAAACCACTGTCACCCTTTTGACCAGCAGGACCCTATAAAGCAATGAAAGGAATGTGCTATTGAACATAGTACTTAATATTAAAAAATAGTGTACACACAGAAATGAAGCACAAAACCAGAAAATATGGAGAATTACTCACACTAGATCCTTTGGAACCTTTTGGACCTTGGGGACCCTATGGACAAGAATATAAGCATGTAGTTGGAATATATTCCACAAAACATGGGAGTGTTTTGAACAGGAGAACTGGATGAAATTACTTACAGGTAAACCAGGAGGACCAGGGGGTCCGAGTGGACCAGCAGGACCAGAAATTCCCTAAGAAAGAATAAGGAGAGAATTACAGTATTTTTTGTACTGGACTTAGTTAAGAAATGTAGATCTATTGAGAAAGGTAGTCCTGCTAAGTGTCCAGCCCTGATTAGTTTCCCTTTAGGCCATTTGCTAGGGTCCAAAATAATTTTTAAATTTAAAATACAATCTGACAGTTTTAGTGTCTCTCATGCTCCAGCATTTATAGTCACAACACTATTCTCCTTTAGATAGACATTAAAGCTTCATATTTTACAGAGAGCTTTAAAACATAGCTTAATAACCAGGAAAAGAGAGTCTGCTTTGGGTAGTATGTAACAAGACTGGTGCTGTTAGCTATCTGATACCTAACAGAGGTAGACTGTTTCCTTCATCTGTGTCTGTCCTTCATCAACAGTCTGTGTCCTGGTTTTACCTTGTGTTTATACAATGCCTATGAAAGCTTTAAACTCTAGCTGGAGATTCTGGGTATAAATGTGTATGGTAACTTCATGCGTCTCCTGCAAGAAAGACATACATGAAACTTGAATGAAGGCAAAAGAGTGTTTCACTTACTGCATCACCTTTGGCTCCAGGAGACCCTTGTGGACCAGGAAGACCCCTATCACCCTTTTCACCTTGTTCTCCTGGAGGTCCAATCAGGCCAATCAAACCAGGATGTCCCTAAACAAGACAGAAGAAAGTAGAGTAAAAACTTGATATTTATAAAGTTGATGTGCTTTATAAACACACAAATTAGAGCTTTCAAATGTCATCAGTTGTTTGTTATCAATTCATTTGAAATACTATTTTGTAAGTATATTCACTTTCGATAGTTGGCCTTTGGATTTGGAGATTATTATTAAGCTATGTATTATTCAGTGAAAGATTTAAGTGCAACACAGTCCTTTCTGAAATAAATACAAAAATAACAATAAAAGTGGGTACAGATTTCATACTAACTTCCACACTTGTATGCTAATAAGAATATTATTTGTGGAAACAAATGTGCTACTCTTATTACAGCTATATAAACAGCTGATCCACATATATAAGCAAAAATTGTAATTCATATGTTCATATGATTGTAATTCATAGTTCATATTTCTTTCTCTATACATTTCTTCCCTGATACCCAAGAAATCAGCAGAGGGTTGGGACTGTATTAGAAATTGGTATCCCAAATCTCTCAATCCACTATTTCAGAATAAAGTACTATAACTTTTAAATATTTACACCTTGTTGCTATAAAATGAAATCAATACTTTTTATTTCTGCTTATTGTAAAAGCAAAGGTTCTCTTTACATCAGTGTCCTTGGGGCTTTCATTTCATGAAAGAGTCATAAGATCAATAGATCACTGCAAAGAGTAATCCTTTTCTTTCTACTTATCTCCGGGGTATCAGATGTTACTTAAAGCTTCATCATTATCATTAAAGCTATGGAAAGCTGACTGATGGATTACTTAGGGTGTCTTGCTTCTTGATTAAACAAAAAAAAAAAAAAAAAGTGTGTATTTCTCTGCTAATTTTATACAGACTTACATACCAGGCCAAAATTACAAAGGCGCAAACAAGGAATAAAGATGTTCTCACATACCTTCTCCCCTTTGGAACCTGGATCTCCTTTCAGACCAGGCAAGCCAGGTGGACCCTAAATAAATCAAAAGAAGTAATGTAAAAGTAAGTTATAACATACTGTACAAGTCAAGTTCTCCTGAAATATTTTAAAGGTAATATAACTACAGGGTCATTCAGTGGATGATGGTTGTGATTCAGAACATTGGCATGCATTTTTAGAATGCGATAATGATGTTATTGTAGCATTTAAATTACTTTATAATTAGACATCTATAAAGGCTGTAATTATTAGAAATTTATGAAGAAGGAAAAGATCTACTAAATTCATAAACAGTACTGAAAGCATCCAGGAAATTATGTGATAGTCAAATTTTCAATTGAATTTTTGTTGATTAGCCTAATTTTGATTGTGGTTACATTGTATGCTTTGTTAGTACTTCCACCATAATTGCTGTACCTATCCAGTTGTAAGACAGTAGTACGTACTTCTGCAGCCCTTTATTTCATAAGACAGTGGAAACAATCCCTTAATTTTTTTTTTTTTCTTCCAGGTTACTACAACTCAGTAAATGAGATTGCTGATAGTAACAGCTCCTCAATATTGCTTTGTTGAAGAACTACCTCATGCTTTGGTTCTGTACTTCAGATACTGTCTTGGGATTACAATTTCCTTGATTTACAACCTGAAATTCCTGCATGACAGTGAATAATGCAGTTAAATTTTCTGAATATTCACATTCCTTCTACTCAACCTTGCAAGCTTAATGTCATCGAGGTATGATAGCTCCAATGGTATGTACAAACCTGTGGTTCACCAATACTTTCGTAAATGTGGTAACAGTCACAAAAAAAAAAAAAAAAAAGGCAGTTCCAAAAGTAATGCCTCCTATTTTATTACACTGGCCCACAATATCAGAGACAGATATTGGTGGTATGGCAGTACAGGTTGAACTTTCCCACCAATATTCCACTACATTTTATTGCTGTGTGACAGATGGCAGCAGAGGGGCAGTGTGACAAAATGGCATCTGACACGAAAGTGTATATGAAGCAAAGGTGTGTCCTTTGCTCCATGAGTAAAAATTCCACTCACTGACATGCATCAACATGTGGACATCAAAGAGTGGATGGTAGCACAGTAAGGTGGTAGGTGATGCATTTCAGCAGTGATGACAGTGATGTGAAAGACGAGCCATGTTCCAGATGGCTATGCGCAGCCATCACACCACAAAATGAAGAGTATCTCCATCAGTTCATCCATATAAATTGGCTAATGGGGTGGCTATGGTAAAAAAAAACAAAAACAAACAACAAAAAAAACCCAGTGTTTTGTAGCTCAGAATTTACTCTATCCAACAGTGTTCTTGTGCTCTTTGTATCTGTTGTAGTTTCCATGGAAATAAATAGAAGGCATTAATTTTAGAGTGGCTTATATACTCAGGTTTTGCAGTACTAGTCTGGGCTATTCTGAACTCCTTTAGAATCTCCTATACTCTCTCTGGGCCTCTGTTCCTCATCTGTTGTACATGGAAAATACTCCTACCTTTCAGAGATTTCAAAGTGATATCTTTTTATACTTTTTATATTTATATGAACTTTGGTTCATAAATAGTATATACGAAGCTTGATAAAATCTCCTTGTGTTTATTTTTTCTCCTCCAAGTTAGTTTTAATTTTATTTCAATCCTGATTTAAAATTTTAGAGGAATTTTGGGAGATTTGAGCATTGCTAGTTTTCTACAATTTGTACAGAACAAGGTGAAAAATTCAGGCTGTGTATATGCAAGCACGGAAAAGGCATTCATTTCTCAAAGGCTATTAATCTCACACTAACATGTATGCATTAGGAGCTGAGCTGCTGAAGTCAGTAACTCATTGCTATTAGTCTCTTGCTTGCAGTAGATATTTGTGAAGTTATGATACGAACAGCAGTAATAAGTGACCTTTTCAACCTGGCACAGTTTCAAGAAGTGCCATAACACTCAATGTACAAAATATTATTCCGTGTGTATTCTTTCCATCTCTACTTCAGAATATCATTAGATGCAAAAGCCTAGGCAAATACATAATTCATGAATAAAAGTTGAAATTGTAAAGCTTCTGGAATACAGAACCAGACATTCTCACCTGCAATGTGTTGTGCTCTACTTCAAATCTGCTCTCATACTGTTCTCCTGTTAGTAAAACTAGTGGGAGGGAGGGAAGGGAAGGATGGAGACCTAGCCTCAACAATGTATAGACAGAAACTCTACTTTCTTAAAATCCAAAATGAATTCTAAGTTACAGCAATGCATCTAAAAGAGTTCTTGTTGAGCTGAAAGGAAGCCAAGGCATTTGGGAGTATTTTAATTCATTCATACACTCAGCTTCAGATTTGAATTGAATAGCTAAGTTCTCAAATGTTGGAAGAGAAATCTTGATGCATTTGATGCATTTGGAGCTTCTGGTAACTGACATATGAGAAATGGATGTTTATTACTGATGAATTCAATTCATCATTTTTTTGTTGTTGTGTTTTTGTGTTTTTTTTTTTTAATTTCAGCAAAGAATTGTAACCAAGGAGATTTCAGTCCCATTATTTATGTGTCTCGTGCCATTCATTTGTAAACTGGGCATATTATTTAAGCTTTTCCTTTATTGGAAGCATAAACTCTTTAGAGAAGGTATTTATTATGGATTTAGCACAGGGCAGTCTTTTCAGTTTTTCACTCTTTAACTAACATGCTGGCCATATAGTTTGGGTATTAATTTCTGCATAACGTTTGAATATGAACATTAACATTTTGTAGCTTGTGCCCACAGTGTTGGTTTTTTTTAGCTTCATAGAGAAGTTTACTAAAATTGCAAGTGTAGATAGAAATAATGATATAATTTGGTAGTATGTTATGTTACCTAAAAAAATTCATTTGCTCTAATCATATTACAAACACATAGCAAAATTTACATGAGTACTTTGCATCAAGGTAACAGGAATGTATTTTGTCCCAGTTTTACAGCAATTAGGCTAGTGGGAAAAGCTAATTTACAAAGCTGTACATTTACTGTAACTTGCTTTACACTACAACCAGACCACTAAGAGCACCTCAAAACATGCTTCAGGACTAGCAGGTTGCCTTCAAATTTATAAATCAGAAATGATATAAACTCAATTCTAGCTGAAATGACAAAAAAAAAAAATCCTCATGAAAGGTGAATTTGGTTTTATCCAACAGTGTGACTAAAATTAGTTTCATTATATTCACGGGAGCAGCCAATGTTGCTCTGATAACTGTTTTATCTGATGTCTTCCTGTTTGATCTGTACTGCTTATGTATTAGCAATGATAAACATTTTATCAATTTCACAGTTGCAGCACTTGATGCCTACTGCAACATTATAAAAGAAAGTTAATGTAAAGAGCATTAATATAACTTGAGAGCGTGAAGAAAAGGAGACTGGCCAATAGATTATATAATGCCATTCAGCTTGCATTGTTGGCAACCAAAGTTGATATTGTGGCACTGCTGTTTTGTGTTCCACAGAAACATGATATCCAGCTCTAACTGATGCCCTAGAAACTGGGAGCTTGTTTCACTCAGACCCTTTTAAATGCTTTGCTCATGTATTATATTTCCTGGGTCTGCCACAATGAACAATGGACGGTCGCTGTTGTTCATTTTTACAAAACTTGCATGTTTTCTTCTGATGTAGAAGTCTCTTTTTGAGCTTACTTCTAACTTATTTATTTTTTTCTCTAAAGTATAGGTATGATCTAATCTTTTACCCTAGGAATAATGTTTTCACTGGCAGTCACTAAAATCAGTGCACGCAAAAAAATTACCACTGGAAAGGAAACAAAAGGATTTAATGCGTTAAGATTTGCTGATGTGGAGACAGAAGTTTTACACTACCTTATTCCACTCTTCAGCTGGTATAAATCAGCTGCATTCAACACAGCTGCCTACTAAAGTAGAGCAGTAGAATGAAGCAAGTCATAGGTATCAATTTCTGACAGGGTAGAAGAATAGCAACTTTGTGCTAGGAACTGACTTACATATTCATTTCTCTATAATATGTACAGACATGTTAATGGTGTGTTTTAAAGGGTGCTTTTTCTGTTTTGGCATTGAAGAGAAGCGTACTCACCAGAGGCCCAGGAGGGCCATCCTGACCTGGTGCTCCAGGTAGACCTTGCTCTCCCTAGAGAAAATATAAAATTTGCTTTACTGGAGAATATACAACAAATGCAACATTTAAAATATTATATGCTCAGTTTACTCACCACAGGGCCAGGAATGCCCCGGAGACCTTCGGGGCCAGGTTTTCCTGCTGGTCCCTGAGGACCAACTGGACCTGTTTTTCCAGGAGCTCCTTCTGCACCAGGTTCACCCTAGAAAGAAATAAGAGATCAAAAAAGAATAGTTGACTAAACACTGCAAAGTGAAAGTTTCTTTGCTCCATTTTTCAAAAGTTATTCCAAAACAGTGTTCCAGAATGTTTTACTGAATGAAACAATGACAGCTTCGTATAAGCCATGGGGTGCCAGCAAAGCACGCTTATTCTCATTTTTCACAGGAGCAAGTTAAGTTGGGCCTGCACTAGTGAGAGTCCACTATGTACTCTGTTATGTACTGCTATTAATTTTGGGTCTTAATTTGGATTTTACTATTTACCTGTTGCTATTTTGATAAGTTTCACACACTCAGTGACTGATAAGCAAGTTACCTTTAATTTACAAATAGTTTTTATTTCCATGCCTCCTAAAATATAATTGCATATATTACCTTTGCACCTTTTTCACCTTGTCTGCCTTCAGCTCCAGTTGCTCCAGGAGGTCCCTGTGAAAGACAAACACCAAGCTCATAATCTCAGTTCTCTAAAATATTTCCACAGTGAAAAAAAATCTGGAAGTGCCATTATAAGCATTAATAAGTAATAACTACTTTTTAAAAGTTACATTTATTTCTTTACATTTTATTCACAGCATGAAAATTCTGTTCTGTCATATCAGCTCTTTTCTCCTTCATAAAATTTTTGGGGATTTTGTAGCATCTGAAAGAATATGCGTTACTTAACACCTCTGACAGGATAAGGTTACAAACAAAGATATATTTTGGAAAAAATCAAAACAGAATATAAAAGTAAAATAGTTACATTTACAGTAAAAGTTTTAGACTCCCTTTTCATTGTATTATTTCTATTCACTGATTCCAAAGATCTGTCATTATATAATGCCAGGAATGGCACATACTTTATTCTCTAGGTGAGGGATGGGCCTTTTAATTAAAAATCGATGCATGCCTAATATTATCCAATAAATACAAAAGAGAAAAAAAAAAATCAGATGACTAATGGTCATTAGGAATGAAATAAAGATGCTAACTACAAAGAACTCTCGGTAGTGGGTTTCCTGCTATTGCTCTGCAAAAGCTCTATTTAACTAAGAAGGAAGAACATGGTACTGAAGGATGATATGGAAATGGAATAAGGTTCAGATGAAGGCCATAAGACAGGAGTTGTAATAGTCCAGCATCACTCTGACTACCTGTTGCTGACATAACCCATCTTTCAATTTCTTAAGGTTTCAATGAAAAAATAGAAGACTTTTTTTTTTTTTTTTCTTTCAAAACATACAGAATTAATGTTCAGGTTAGGGAATTAAAACTTACAGCTTCATTTGTGAAAGAAGCAGTATCTAGAATCTCATGTATTGTTACGAAAATGTCTCTCTTGCATATACTTAGTTTAGAAAACAAGGTTAATTTTCAGCCTGGGAAATATCTTTGTTACAAGTAGCTACTTCTTGCCAGCTAATGAGCAGCTTAAAGCAAAAGTAAAGTTATCAAATACGAGGTGATTTTCTGAATCTATAAACTAACTACCTAAGAATCATCTGTTCATTAATTCAACAGTTTGTAATACAGAAAAAAATGTTCTAAGGAATAGCAATTAAAAAAAACCTAGTCACTGCCACTGACTTTTTACTTTATAACAATAAGTGAAAAAAATACACTACAATAAATCAGCAAGACATTGTTAATTTTACAGGTATCCTTTGTGAACTCAAATCTCACTTTGATTTTACAGCAATTTTTTTATATGACAGCTGAATTTAGTCCACACTTTTAACAGCCTGATATATTTAATAGCCCACTATTATTGAACGCATACCTTCAACACAATTCCACCAGGTTTAACTTAATTCTGGAAAATTTACATTCATTTTATACATAAATTTATGTACATAAGAGTATATTAAAATAATTCATTTGAGTCTAATACTAAACCTTCTCTATGGTGGAACTGAACATCTGCAGTATTGTATTAACCTTTTGGCCAGAGGTAGTTCAGGTTTTCCATTAAAGGTAATGCAAAATGAACTGAATTACCCACAGTGGACTCTGGTCATTTGATGTGGCTTTCAACAGACTGTTCTCCTTGGTATTTATAAAGACTGCATGTATTAAAGGACTTAGTTTTACCTCTTCGGAATACAGAGAAGTTAAAAAGACCTGAACATTGTGAACCACTTGCTGACTCTTTTCAACAGGAAGAACAATTTGCATGAATATTGTACAAATAATAATTTCTGATGCATATACTCCTTTGCATAGCTTGTAATTGTTTGAGTGGATCACAATTTGCAGTGAAAAGAAGAAAAATCATTAGCAGCTACATAAACAAACTCAGGAATGTTTCAGAAACAGGATGGTTTTTTTTTTTTTTTTTACACGAATTAATCTATATACTCATTCTCTTTATTGCTCTCCTTTCATTCAAGTTGGTGTGTCAGTTACAATCTACCTTACCTAAGAAACTAAATATGTTTGTGTGGTAGTTTGTATTTGAGAAATATAATCTCTTAATAATCCAGAAATGCAGCTGCATTTGAAGTAACAGGGCTAAAAACACTGTGACCACTAAATTAAAAATACAGTGAATCAAGATTGCTAAACAAAGAGGGTACATTCATTATCAAACAGTGCCAGTGCTGCACTATGAGTAAAGCAGCTCAATGAACTGTGCCTTCTAACAGTCTGTAATGGCTGGCGTGGCACAGATGGTGCTTCTATACTGAAAGACTGCTAATTGCTATTTAACTTGCATTCCTCCACTTGAATTTTTGGAGTGTCTAATAAATTTTAACTGACAAAAGATCTCAATATCAATAATTTACAATAATGCATGGCTCACCACCCTAGCTGCCATGGTGACTGTTAGGATCGTTACACTACAATTTGGATGTGTTGCCTTATGCAGAACTGAAAAGACAAAAGAACTCATGCAGAAAGAAATGTGTCCTCCATTTTTTTTCACATGAACCTATTGGAAATTTTGTTCTTCCATATTTAAGATTTTCATTAAAATATTTTAATCTGTTGTTTATAGCTACTGACCATCTGACTAAAACCATGATTTCCAATATAGTAAACCATTTCATCAGTCTGTTAAGATAGGAACCTAGTTTGCCATATTGCTAGGTGTTTACTGTATTTTTAATCAAGAAAAATGACTTAATTTTTAAGTGGTGCATGCATCTTGCTGGGGAAGCATGATATTATAACCAAAATGGAAAAAAATCTTCATAGAAATACTTACTTTTTTTCCCAAATCATTCAACATTATATATAAAAGGAACTAACCAAATAAAACTCTGCTTTTCGAATTGTAGAAGTTGGCTATGCTGTGGAGTATTGAGACCTGTTCCTATATTGAAAGCAGGCACTATATACTCCAGTTTAGAACAAAAATGTATCTAAGACTTGTACTTGTTTAAATTCTAACATTTTTAGAATAATATATAGACCCTTAGGTGCATGTGATCTAGACATCTAATTGATTCTATTGCAAGCAGCAGAAAACACAGCTGAACAGCCTAGCACACTGCAGGGCTATGTTTATTTGCACCATAGCTATTTCAATGTATACAGCCTTCTCAGCAAGTATTTTTTTTATTTAGTACATGCACTGATCATTTCAGAAGACATAAGCTTTAAAATATTACGATTTAGTTACAATTTAAAATTCAGTAATGTCTATCTGTAATCACTAACAGACTATCGATGACTGTCATAGGGTTTGCTGTTTCTAGATTATGTTTTTGGAATATGAATATATATACCTGAACTGGTCTTTCATCTGAATATGGAACTTTGTTCTGAAGATACACTGCTCTGTCTCTTATAAAATTGAAAGCATTCACAGTAATAGAACTTTCTGAAAAGCAGTGGTAGAAATATTTTTTAGGAGGAGCTGTTGATAGGTCTGAAAAAGTAACGTATTCATTACAGTACACATTTGTGGCTGTTCCAATGATCCATTTTTGTGTTAGCCATAGACTTTAACCTTTTTGTTTGATTAAGACCTAAGCTGAGTGCTCATTAGCATGCTAGTGAATTTTATCTCTTCAGAGGAAAACACGATGGAACATGCTTTCTGACATGTAGCTCCAAAATTGTATTAAAAGAATTCACCATGCTGTTTGTGCATAAGACCCTTGCACAGTCTCAGAGCAAAGCTGCTGCTGTTATGTCGGAGCCTTTAGAGCATCACAGTAAAACAGTTATTTGCTTATTCACATCAATAACTAGGAAGAAATAGTTTCTTCTTGGCCTTCATCGATAGTTGAATGTCACTGTAACTTTATAGCTGAAAGTCTCTTAGATACACTGGGAAAACCATTTAAGTCCATGTCCTCTGCTAGAAGTTACTTCTGAGAGAAAGCTACGGGAACCTCTTTGGAACCTGCAATATTAGATGCAGACTGCTCATAACTTTGAAAACTGGTAATAAACTTAATTTTCTAAGATTGGCCAGTGAAACTAAGTTCAGATCTGTTCCAAAATACATGGGAAGATGGGAATTAAAGTGAATGGCAATAAATAAGGAGATCACACAGTTGAGGCATTCAAAAAGCTACACGTGTAAGTTTGAATCCTGATCTCTGTCAGCTTGTCATTTTGGAGACAGAAAAACAAACAAAGAAATGGATGGAATGTTGCTATCTAGCAATATTTATAGGACTGCACCTTCAATGATAGCAGTCTTACTACTGAAATGGTGCATCTGGATGAAATGACAGTTCCTGGGGCTTTTTGTTGAAACTGATTCTACCATGCAGGTGATGAAAACTAACAAAGCACATTTTTTGCATTTTTTTTTCCAGCAAAGCATCAAGCCTAAAGTCCTTGGTATTTCTCTAGTAGAACTTCAACACAGTACAGACTCCCTACAAGCTTGAAACATTCAGGTACTCAGGTCATATAGAATCTGACTCTACAAACTATTTGCTTCAGTATTCAGGAATTAGAATACTTGACAATATTTTTTTTCTTCACACTATTCATAAACTGGATTTGTATTAAAACATCTGACATTATATTTGATTTTTTAATTTTATCTAGCTACAGATAGCAATATATTCTATTTATTAGTAATTTTTTTAAGTGTAAAAACAGCATCCAGTCACTCTCTGAAACAGACCTAAGGGCTGGTGCATCTACCTACTACAGTTCTGTAGGTATATTATTTACTGGTTTTGATTAGCTGTATTTGTAAAGCCTGTAAAGCTTCAAAAATTTTAGAAATAATGAAATAGTTTCATAAGCTACAGAAATGTCTTACTGTTGATGTTATAAGTCAAAGGGATGACAAAGATTTTCACATAAGTTGCATTTAAATTATTTCATAGGCTAAAGACACAAAAGCAGTCACTTCCTATCTTATCCCTTATCCAGCAGTCATGTACCTATGGATGATGTATTGTTATTGCTCTCATTGTCACTCACTCTGATTAGCAGGCTAGCAAAAATTCAAGTTTTTTTTTTTTTTATCCTATCACATATTGAATTCACTTGAGTGAGAAGACAAATCACAGTTACAGACAAGGAATGTATTCTTCCCTATACGTTTTTGTTCTTGATGCTGATCATAGAAATTCTTCTGAGCACTTATGAAGGAGTGACTGTAAGAGGACTGTCTTTAACTCTACTGAGATAAATGGGAAAAAATAATCAAAATGGCCAGATGTGCTATCTGTTGAGTGCGCTGAGTGGTCTCTTCCACTATTTTCCATGTTCAGCCTGCCTGCAGTTGCTAGTTCCAAACTACTGAACACAAGATTTGTCCATTGTCAGTACTTCACTGGTAACTGTACTCTTGACTGTAAAATCTCCAGGTCTGCAGTTGCCTTTTTGATCTCAAGCTGTACACAGACGACTACACCAAACATGTGTTTAGAGTTATTTTCCTCTTGATTTGTATTCCAGGACATGCTATATATTTTAACAAATCTATTTTTAACTGAAAGAGCCAGATCTTCATTGCTAAAATCAGATTAAATCCTTTACAGAACTCACGTTAAAGAGTTTTCTCTGCTGTTTGTATTTTTTATTTCTCACATTATTAAAAGAAACTTTAAACTTCATATATGAAGTGTCACGAAATGGAAAACAAATAGCTGAAATACTCTAAAACGTAGTATCTTTGAAAGATAGATGTAGTAGAGACAATGAGAAATGACTTACTCTCTTTCCAGGTGGACCAGGTGGGCCAGCTTCTCCTGAAGGACCTGGTGGACCCTGCAATGGAAAGCAATTGGCTCAGCGGTAACAATATATAAAATCATTTTCTTTCTTAAATGCAACAAACATCTGCAATATCTTCTTCAGTGGACCGAAAGTAATTATCATACAGAAGTGATACTTGCTTAATCGGCAAGTCCTTTCTTAGAGTCGTCTTTTGCAGTTTTTAACAGGTTTTGTACAAAATGCAACTACTCTTTTTCCCGTTTAAAACAAAACATTTCATCTCTGGAAGTGGCTGCACAGAAGTAATGTACAGTCTACTGACTAACTCGATTAAGAGAGTATTTCTTGCTTTCTCAAGTGCTGAAGTTGTTACTTTTCCTGCAGTTTTTACTAGCTTCTGTAAGTTAGCTGCCCAATAAGTCGCCTTCTATTGAAAATATTCTACACTGACAGCCATTTGGCTCCCCCACATAGGTATGCTGTGATACTCTTTTAAATATTTCAGGTCTACTAAATAGTTTGATAAGTTTTTCTTCATGAGCACAACGCTCTAAAAATACTTACTGTGAAGTTAGATATACAGATACTCATCCTGAACTTTTCAATTTAAACTCTGGTTTATAACTTAGTTCCAACCATTTGTTGAATTACTAGCATTTTTCTTTCACATTGTACTGTATAAAATATTTCCCTGATACTCAGAAATTCCAGAGCTGTAAAGAGACTTTCCAAAAAGGAAGCCCTAGCTTTTTGCAGCAAAAAATGAAATTCACGATGCTTTAACATAGGAATCTCTGGAAAGTTAAGAGCATTGATTAATATTGCTTAGGTAACTCTTAGACTTCACATGAAATACAGTAGAAATTCCAAGATTTAGATTCATTTCATAAAGTGAGCTAATGAAGACTATTTAGCTTCAGCATTACTTTTTTATACTAAGAGCTGCTCTCATTTTAATGTATCTCAGCAGCTCTGGCACAAATCTTTAATAAACTGTTTATTTCTCCTTCTAAAAGAAATTGACCTCTTGGTTTTGATTGTATCTATTATATAGGTAATTCTATTTCTACAAGGAAATAAAGAGATCTTTCAGTACAATACAAAAAGAATCTATTTAAAAAACATTTGTTAGAGCATGAATTTATAGTAAACACTGATTCAGCAAAAAGTACTTTCTCAGCATAGGAGAAAAGATGTAGCCAAAACAAAATGACAGAAACAACTCACAGGCTGACCAGGATCACCATCTTCACCCTTCTCTCCACCAACACCATCTTGACCCTACAGAAATCATGTGAAAATAAACAAAAGATACAAATTCAGATAAATTCAGTAACTTAGTTTCATATATGAATATAAGAACACTAGTTTTCTGCAGAGAATTTTCCTACAGACACTCATTTTCAAAACTTTTTAAAGATTTCTAATTTTTTTTTAGGTAGGATTTAAGAAAGATATGAATAGCCAAAGCAATAAATCTGACAGGAAAGACCTCCTTTCTAAACCAAGAAGAGATGTGGGTAACTGCAATTGAATGCAAACCAAGTCCAGGACCTAAAACTGCTTTTCAAATATACTTACAGCTGGACCAGGCTCTCCAGGGGGACCAGGATCTCCAGGAAAACCAACCGGACCCTAGGTAAATCAGGAAAAAAACAAGGAAGATGTCATCCACAGAGAAGCAGGTAACAGTCATCAGAAATATTTTGTTAAGAACATAATAAGTTTAGTTCAAATGTAGAATTTAATCTATAGTTCTATATGTAGCACAGCTTCAGCAACGTTTCACTGTGCTTTGTGTTAAAATTATTAAGCTTACTTACTGGGTTACCCTTAGGCCCATCATCACCTGGAGGTCCTTTAGCACCTGGTGGTCCAGCTGCTCCAGGTGGACCAGCCTCACCTTTTTCTCCCCTTTCACCTTTTGGACCCTGTAGAAAACACATGAACAAAAAAATATTGTCTGGGAATTGAATGGCTAAATAAAGATGACAGTGGCAAAACTGTTTTTCAGATCTGGGCAACATTATTCCTCATTAAATGTTGGTATGTGAATGGGAAATTAGGCCCTCAGCCTCAGATTGGAAAACCTCTTAATCTCAGGACTGAGTGCAAACATCTGCAACCAGTTGTGATTCTGAACCTATTTTGCATCAATGAATTGCTTCTATAGAGAAAAAATATACATATCAAAGCTAGTACTCTTTTAGGAAGTCTTCACAGCTTTGTCACATCTTCCTGTAAGATGTGGCTATAGTTATAAGGAAACAAATTGTATTTCTAAAGTGTAAGAAAGTTATTCACAGAAAATTTAAACACAAAAACACAAGTAATCTCATTAAATGTTTCTTAAAGTAAGCACAAAGACCTCATGTCTTTGTTTACTGTGACACAGGTTAACAAGACAAAACCAAGAGACTCACAGATGTTCCAGATTCTCCAGGAGGTCCAGGGTTACCAGCTTCTCCAGGTTCACCCTATACATGTGTGAGGATAAAACTGATGAGTCATTAGGTAGAGCATTTGTATGAATTTGCTTCTGTTATTACATATTTTTTGCACGCTTATTCATGATAACAGCTTACAGGAGTTGTCTCATATTGACTCTACCTAAAGGCAATTGGGACACATGTTTTTGCAGAACTGGAATCTGAAATTTTAGAAACAATCTTTCAAACTAAGCTTCTAGTGAGACAGGGAGACTAACTTTCCCTTCGGGCTTTGGAAGATATTCCCCTTTATTATCCCATATATTGCAAATTTCCTGTTTGTCTTTTTCCTTTCTAGGCACAGAAAAGCCAATGTATGTATGTATGTATACATATATATATATATATATTTTTTTTTTTTCTCTATAATATATATTTTTGCCTGGAGGCAAATCCCTACAAATATGATAATACTAATTTGAAATTAATTTTAATAGAGTGGAAACATTATTGCTAAAGCTACTGTTAAAATAAATAATTATATAAAGAAAAACATAAAATAATAACAATAGCATAAAGTTAGTAAAACTTTCATCACAGGCCACAAATGAATAAGTTATGTATTTACTGGTGATGGAAATTATTTAATATATCAGATGGCTTTGAGAAGAACACTGTACAAAGAAAATCTATACAAAATCTATTTCTATCTCTATATAAATATCTGTATAAAAAAATATATAAATCTCTCTCTATATATATATATAAAGATGATATTCAAGATAGTAGAGATACTCTATCTAGCAGTCTACAGTGTAGACCAAATTCAGTGGAGCCCTTCAGTAGAGGGTCTCCATTGCAGGACTAATTGAGTGACATAAGAGCACTGATTGTGCCAGGTCTTGCCTGACAAGCACCTCTGCCAGTATAAATCCCTTTTATGCTTCTCAGAGAGTAAGTTCATTTCTGCCTTCCTGACAAAAGATATTTTAATTTATGATTCACATTTGATTTGAAAGCAACTCTTTACCTTGTCCCTTGACAAACTCATCTTCATTTTATGAGAGAAAAGATGGGCTTTTTCTGACTTACTGACCTACACAGTCAGTCAACACGTGTGGAGAACACAGTGCTCCTGGGATCTCAGGGATCCCTGCTATAGCACACATGTTGAAATTGGCAGATGGAGGCAGCCCACATGAGCTCACTACACAGTAAAAACCACAATAAGCAGCAGTGTGGAAGAAAGCAAAAGTAGAAGGGCAAGGAAATGTCAAGATGCTCTAAAAGGACATGTGTGGAAGAGGCACTTGTGTAAGATGAGATCAGTTACAATTTAATCTGACATTAATCCTTTAAAATCATATACTACTTTATTTATAAAGATGTGACTCTTCCCATATGCAGTCCTTGGTTTTTCAAATACTGTTTTTTATATATTACAAATTTTATGTATTATAAAAGGTTGCAACTGTTACAGACAGCTGCTAAGGGAGTTAAACAATGTTTTGATAGGCAAGATTGTAGCTGATATATATTTACAGAATATATATTTATGATTATCAAAAAACTTCGTCTTTCATTGCCTTTTTGGTAAGGATAGTATTAATTCAGAATCCATTTCACCTCCTCCATAGGAAATATCTCACGTTCAGTTGGGAAATATATTTTATGATCTAATAGATATATTCCACCTCTGGATTTCTTTTTCATTTCTTTTTGTCATCAGGCCAGATCCTTTAAATGTTAGCGCTGTCCTCTGACAGAATTTCAGCAGCAATGTCTTTAACAGAAATTCTCAGCTACAAAGCATCATGTCATTTCATGGACACGTTTAGTTTTAAAAACTCCCTTGCATTATGTGAGCAGAATGATTTGTATCAAGCTAAGGACAGTAGTTTAAAAGTCTATTCCTTATTTTTACAGTTTCTAGAAAGCTGTCCATTGAAAGCACAGAAACACAGTGGATGGAAAGCTACCACCTTTCAGTTAATTTCTGGAACACGGCTATTGATTTTCTAAAAATGAGACACCCTTGCAACTGACTGGGTTATGAAGAAGTTTTGGTTACTCTTTTGTTCCTTTTTGCCACCCTCACAAAATAAATTATAATAAAAAAATAATAGTAAAAGAAAAGAAGTGTGGCTCTAGGAGACAATCTTTTGTCACATAAGTATGCACGCGCAACTGTTCTACATATTAGGGCTCTGTGGAGAGGTAAATTTAATCAAGAGAGAAATTCTATAGCTGTGTTATATTTTCTGGGAGGGCTTACAAGCAAACTGGAGGGATGGAGAAGGAAGGAAGGAAGGAAAGAATCAGCAGGTCACGTAAAAATATTAAAACTTAAGATGTTGCAAGGATAGATATTCAGGTTACATAAATTGTCACAGACAATGAGAAAGTACCTGTGCATTTAATTATCTGATGGACAGAAAGAAAAAGGAAAATCTTGCTTCATATTCTGAAATGTTACCAATACTTGGTAGAAATACCATTTTTTTTTTCTAAATTGACAACTATCAATACTGGCATTCCCTAGGAATGCCATTTCTAGGACTCATTGACATGAATATTTTATTGAATGTATATGATATGCTGTGGTAAATGCTCAGGAACAATCTACATAGTTTCTCAACAAATTGCGTATACAGGAGACTGTATATATTTCCTTTTTTTTTTTTCCCTCACCTTATATTGCTTTCAAAATCTGCTTTCCAACTGCCTGACCCAGATTTAAAGAAAAAAATTCTATTAAATCTGTAACATTACAACAAAATGCTTTATGGTTTCACCCAGGATGTGGCTGAAATTTGTTGTCTAAATTATTAAAATAAATACATAAGTAGGAATTTCAAGAGAATCTCTTTTGAATTTTATGTTTGCTCAGCATTTTAAAATAGTTTACACTGGTGATTCAAATAAATAACAAAACAAAACAAAGAAAAAGAATAAAAAGAGTTACTGTCCAACTTTCTTTGGTTAAGATACAGAATTTTTAAAAAAACAAAAACATATGCTGCTAGCAATTTTTCTGAATATAGAACTAAAAATAGCAATGAAAATAATTTTGAGTAACGAATGTCGTAGAGTATCAGTCCTAAGTCAAGTTTTCAACTACCATAAATCATTCTCTAGCTTTTGACTTTACTGGAATTGCATATATTTCTATGAGAAATAAATATGTATTGATATTTCAGGTCTGTTTCACATCTGACACATTAGTCTACCACTGATACATTAGATAATAGCTTATATTCTTAACATTCCAGATAGAAGGGTTTATGGTATTCTAAGGTAAAGCTGTATAAAATGAAATATACTGTTGAATCCAATCATGTTACTGTAAACATCAAACTGTGAAACTGGGGAAATCACCATAGCCTTACTTATTAATCACCAATAAGGCTTACTCTTCTCCTCAACTCTTTCACGACTCTAATATGTTTGTGATGTAAAATATTAAAGAAAAGAAACAAACATAGTAATTCTGCCATCAGAAGTATAACTAGATAGCTTGATCACTATTAATAATTATTAAGTCAATGAAAGCTATTTGGGAATTGTAAATATAACTGTGTAGCACCAAAGAAGAAACAAAATGTATATTCCTGTTCCAGTGTTTTCTCTTTCTAGAAATGATATTATCAATATTCTCACCTTTTCCCCAACACCTCCAACAGAGCCAATTGAGCCTGGGGGACCTTGAGGACCCTACGATGATACAAATGTTAGTTATTCCAAATACAGTTATCCCAAATATATTGCTTATTACTGGATTTCAAAAGCAATGTTAAGAGAAAAGCAGGTTCTTACATCAGCTCCATTAGGACCTTGGGGACCTCTTGGACCTGGAGGACCAGGTGGACCCTGTATCAAAGAGACAATTAGGTATATTTAAAAAAAAGCAAGATAGGTAGTTTTGTTGTTGTTCTTGTTGTTGTTGTTGTTGTTTGCCAGTTAGAAACAATATCCTCAACCTTTAGAGGAATTTTAGTCTTCAGAGTTCTACATAAATAGCAGGGCTGAATTGCTGTCCATTGCTGTCCATGAATTCAGAAGGGATCCGAGCTATATGGTACCTGAGTTGAAAATGATCTGATTAGGACTCACGAAGACTGGTTTTCTGAATTGCATTTTCCCTACAGTTTATCTACATACACTTTCCACTGTGCAAGGGCCCCAGAGTAGCTTATCTATCTGGTAACAGCCATGTGACGGTATTGCACCATCATGACTACAGACAGGCAACAATAAAAAAGGCTAGCAAATGTTGGATCCATGTGTGTTAGGTAGACAGCTTGCATTTCAGTCAGGACCAGCCCAGAAGGCGTTATCACAACAGTATAGACAGTTCAACAAACATAGGCTCAAGATCACCCAGAGAAACAATGTAAACATAGCAAAATAGTGTTCACTATTTTTTAGCCTGCAATTACAATCCTGTGGAAGAAGTGCAGCTTATCCTTGATGGTATGCTAACAATGCCCTGAAGTTCCTATTTCAGAATAGCAGCTCTGAATTCTCCAGTGCAGTAGTCTCTCCTTATTCTCCTTCTTTCCTGACCCTTCTTGCCTTGTCCTGTCAGACACACACAGCTACTTCCGAGTATTTTCTTATGTTATGTAAATCTTCATCTTGAAAATGAGGAGATGGATTCAGGAACGCAAAATAAATCCCAGAGATAGCTCACGATACACAAAAAAGTTTCAAGGTCAGGTAGAGAATTCAGGAGTAGCTTATCAAAAGGTGAGTTTCTGAGAAAAGACAGTAATACATGGATAATATTTATTGCAAGAATGACCAGTGGGGAAGAAAACTCACCATCGGGCCCACATCACCATTTTCACCTTTTTCACCTGGTGGGCCAGGCAAACCCTAAAAACAAGGGGAAAAAAAAACCTGTTAGTAGGGTATCTGGAATAGTGAGATATAAATCAATATGAAAGAATACAAATCAGATCCGTGTGTGAAACTTGGGTGGGGGCAGCTGGAGGGGCGAGAGAGGAAGGAAAGGAACAAAAAATCAAAACTTATTTGCAGTAAATAAATCAATACATAAAAGGAGCCTTTCATGTTACAGCAAACGTATATGTAGTCCTGAACTGTTTAAACAAGGTGAGATAGAAAATTAAAATAATAATAATAATAATGTACACACAAATGCTATCTAGGGTGGCTGAATTCAGGAACATTGCCATCATTATCCAAATCCCAAGTGTGTGTTTGGATAATATGATTTATGACATATATATGTCAACAAAACATGATCGATGCAGCACAGTGAAGTGGCATGCAAAAATGTCTAAACTACCTCAGTACTGGAAGCTGTAAAACTGCCTTAGCAAGGTGTCCAGTGGAGGTAATGAATCCTGCTGAGAGGCACTGCACTGCTTTAATGCAAACTTTCTTACAAAGAAAGTGTCCAAGTTTGTCTAGTAACAAACATCAAGAGAAGGAAAATGAAGATGATGCTAATACTGATTCTAGTATAATGTTACCCCAGCTAGAAACAACATCACCCCTAGGTTGGGCATTCCTAAATGTACGATAAAATTTTGGCTTCTGTATCATGCAGAGTACCCTGAATCTGGAGTCAATAACATTACAATGTTTTATATTACATTAAGATCTGGTTCCAAGTTTCATCTCCAGTGTTCTGCTATTTTTAGCGTATCAAATTATTACTACCAGATTGGAAAGTGTAATTTGTTGTCTTTGCTACAAAGCTGTATAAAAATTATGAAGTATAAACATATCAACACTATATCTATTTGTCACCTGCCCTCCTACTTTGACACAGTCTGAACTGTAGAAAGGCTTGTCAAAATTCAGAGGTGTACCTTTTCTAAAATAACATAAGTTTCAGTTGTCTACTATGGTGAAAACTTGGCTGACGTATCCGTGAATTGTGGTTGTTGTGAAAGCCTATTTACTATTGAATAATCCACTCAACAAATAACACAGTTGTTGTTTTTATATAGTCCTTTGCTTGTTTTAAAAGTTATAATCTCAGGCCCTGATTTTGCTAATGTTAATATAAATATTAAATTTTAAGTACATTTTGTACAGTTTGCAGATGATGTATTTATGAAACTTCAAAGGCAATTAAACATTTACTTGATATTTCTGTCTTCAAAAATTCTCAAAAGCCATTAAGTGAACACTTATTCTAATGCAGAAAATTTTGGTATGGTATTTCATGCATTACTGGACATGGCAGTTCTTTTTGGCAAGAAGTAGTTGTTTGTCATTTTATATTTCAATATTTAAGTAAAATTGCCATAAAGTGATCATGAGATCACTTAAATATGCCCACAGATTTTCAAATTTTCTTGATTTTCAACTTGTTTTGTTAGAAAACCCTTTTTTAAAGAAACAAAATCTTAAACTTTTAAGATATTTTATATAGTAAGGAAATTCATGGTTAATAAGTATTCAAAATTCAGCATTATTACCTTTATAAACAAAATTATTTTTATGTAATATCCACTTTAAGTACTATTACTGCAATCTAATTGAAGTAAGTGCAATATACTTGCCACGGAATATTATATTTATGACAGTGAAAGCTCTTAATCCCTAGCAGCTCATTGTTGCTATGAGAATTGCATTCCTGAATAAAACGATCTCCTGATTTCTCAATGACACTTTATAAGTAGAGGGTAAAAACAGTACATGAATTTACCTGTAAGCCAATAGGGCCTGGAGGGCCAGGGAAGCCTCGAGGGCCTTCATCACCTTTTTGCCCAAACATTCCTTGCTGACCTCTTGGGCCTGGCTCCCCATCACCTCCCTATTTGGAAAGAGCAAGAAACAAAAACATCACAGGTCTGAAAACAGAAGAAGCTCTTGTGTTATCACTGGACAAACAACTAGAAGAGGGCTCAGAATTAGCCCTAATGTCATTACAAATGTATACACCAACCTGATTGAATGAAATCTGTTAAACAAATGGAATAACAGACTGTGTCCTGGTTTAATGTAGATCAAGAAATATAAGTCTCACATGAATTTTCCCTGAACACCCATTCTCTTTCATAAACTGCATAAACATTCTAGCTTTTGAATACCTACCTATTAGTAAAATATGAGTAGCACACAGTCTGACCAATATTTACTGTTGAAAAATTCAAAACTTTTGAAAATAGACCCACAACTTTGTACTAGGTGAATTTTAAAGAGACCATCTCTTTTAACTGCATTTAGTATCAAACTGATCTGATTTTAACACTGAGTGATACAAAAAAACGTCAGACAAGTTGTTTGAAGGGATGGTCTCTGTTCACTGCTTATAATATTTCATTTTTAATAATGAAATTTTAATAAATAATAGCTGTGCAGCCTCGTTTATAATGAACAACTGAATTTAAGGGCACAATGACACAACTGTTAATAGTGATCAGAAATTTGTTCCTGAGTAAGTAGCACAAATTACCATGTAGTTCTAAAAACTTTGAAGTATCAAATGAATTTTAGCAACATTGTGATTTGCTCTGAATAAGCTACTTACAGCTATGCCAGGAGCACCAACAGGACCCTGGAGACCTGGTGGACCTGGAGGACCCTGCAACAAGCATTCAAAAGAAAAAGTGAGTGACTGTGGCATCTGGAATGAGATAAACAGCAAATATATTTGCATGATCAAACACTATTGTTTCTACATTCCTCCAAAGAGAATGTAATATTATTCACAAGTCTTTTCCATTCATTACAAATAAGCAGTTTGTTCCGCTCTCAAAACTCAGATTTGCATGTCTATAATAAACCTTAAACTGGCATTTATTGAAAGTGCTAACATTTGTAATGGTTTCAGAATATTTAAAATAGATTCCTGTGCAAACATGAATCAAGATGGAAACTACTTTTTTTTTGTTTGTTTTTTTCAAAATTAAAAATATCAGACCTTTTAATGAGAACTAAATCATTACCTAACAATTTACTCTTAAATGAAATACTTGTTGACTGGATTAGTTTGGATTAGTTTTATGAAATTGTAAATATTTTATTGTGACAGCACAAAGTTTATTTTGACATCTAATTCCTGCATTCTAAGTTCTTTTTTCTCTTCTGAAAGCCACACTCTCTTTGATATTATTCCTCTTTTCAGGAGAATGGGAAAAAAACGTATCTCAGAGGAACTCCTTAATTTTATCAGTTAGTCTTCTTCCAGAACAATAAGTTTCTAAATAACACTGTCCATATTTTAGCGGTCAGTTACACAGATGTGATATGATGATGAAATTTAACCCTGAATCTGGGAATTCAGGATACAAGTTTATGATGGTTCAAATGGTATGCTAGGTTGAATCTGGCTTTTTCACCAATTAGAGAGATTAGACTTACGAAGAGTAGAGCTCAGAAAGCATTACATTCTGCACGGGTTGAATTCTAGCCTGTCATTTCAGATGACAAAGAAGTTTTCTGCAGTTTCTGGCTTGAAAAATCTAGTTCAATGCAGAAGTGTGCTTGAATTTGTTTGAATACCTTTCTAGGGATACAGTTAAAGTATTGCGCCCTTTACAGGAAAAGGAACTTAAGTCTTGTAAATTTCTTTCTTTGGGCTCTATGTGTATTTTAGAACATCTTATTCTCTGGGTAGCTGGAAATTTTAAACAGTATATTTCTTCTCTTTTCTAATGACCTTTTTTTCCTTTCACTCTATGGAACAATGGCACGTATAATGGCAATACAAGAAGCAAAGCTCTCTTGACTCTATTGTGAAAAATCTAAATTAAAGGACTCCTAGGAGTGCTCCTGTAGATTGGAAGGACTGCCATGAGAAAGGGAAATAGCATGCATGAATTAAAAAAAAATATTGGAATGCCCTTCTTCTACACATTGCAGGATGCCTCTGCTTCTCCCTTCATTTTACAGGGCCCAGAACAAAACTTACATAATTTAATCTCATTTTGATGTGATGTATTGTTTGAAAGTACTTTGATATTGACTAATTAAAAATTATTTGGTACATCCAGATTCCCTTTTCTATTGCTCTGCAGGGCAAATGGAGAGAAACTGATCAGAACTGTCAATTAATAAAGGCAGCTGTGGTAGCAGGGAGGTTCTGAAAAGGAAGAGAGGATTTACATCAACAATAAATTTGTGCTATCCCTAATTGGATATGAAAACATAGTGTTTCTTGTTAGGTATAGTACAGTTAAACTCCAACCTTAAATTTGTGTTAGTTTCAGAAAGGGAACTGAAGATATTTCAAGCTCTTCTTAAACAGGAAAGAGGGAGCAATTTTTCTTTACTCCTGTGATGAGACTAAATAACCACTGAGGATTTTATGGGTGTGCAGGTACTGTAAAAATCTACTCTTTATGTCCAGTGATTTCAGAACTGCGTACTTACTTCCTCTTCAGAATTTTTCAGAGGTGACTAAAAAGGCCTTTCCTCTGCCATATACATCTGTCAGCATGTTGAAAGGAAAGCAGGTTTGAAATAAATTCTGAAATCATCAGGGTTGAATGAGTGCAACTGAGGGCAAATAGGACTCAATACACAGGACTTCAAACAGAGTAAAATTCATGCCTTCAAATGAGCAGACTCTAACACTGGATCCTGTATTTCATGGAAAACATACAGTATTTGCAAATGCCTTATACCTTGAGACTGAGAACGTATATGATACATTCTCAAATGATTATACTGCAGACACCTTATTTGTAAAGCAGGTGTGTGGGAATAAGTTCAAATACATTAGTATTCACTAAGGAATCAGTGGTCACAGTCTAATGCTCAGCATAACTAGCCAAGCTAAAATGGTCTGAAATACAGAACTGCAGAATGTATTTTTTCTGATTTCTCTGATGAACATCTTGATGAAGAAGCATGTCAAAGGTAAGAACAGAAAGATATGCATGTGAGTGTGTGCAGAGTTTAAGTGGAACTTGGCCATGACCTGCTCCATATGCTTCCTCTGCCCTCTCCTTTAAAACCCATATTTTTCTATTTATGCAGGGCCTGTAATGTAATGGATCTCTTTAGGGGGACAAAGAGGAGCAGAATATCTTTGTACTCCACAACTGGTTTACCACTGCAACAATAAATAAACTAAAATTGATTTTCAGTTAACTGCGAAGTCCATCGTTTTGAAAATGATTATTTTAAATGCTTTCATTTGATAAATTAATTTTACCAAGTTAATCAAAACTAAAGCAGCTTAGATTATGCAAGAGTAATTTTAGTTCTGAAGCTGGATTTTCCAAGCAGCTTGGTTAGATGTAGGTTTCGTGGATAAATGGGTTTTATAATAGAAACACTCTCTCGTTTGTATGTATAATATTACATTCCTTGTGTAAACAGGGTATTGCAAGTAGTTTATTATAGCACTTGTGATATGATCTAATGCAATAGGATTGTGAAAAGTACATATTCAGCACTGAAAACTGCAGAAGTCTTTCTTTCTCACATAAATAATTGAAAAAGACAACCTTATCTTTAGAAATGAACGGAAGTAGAAAACCCTTGTCATTTTCTTCACATTTTATCTCTATATTTTTTCTATAAAAATATCATAAAACTGAATTGCTTGAAGTTGTATGCTTCTTCCTATAAAATATCATCTGATTTTATGGAAGCCATAAATTTGCTGGATTTCAAAAGTAATCTATTTTTATGATGCTCCATATATATAGTTATAACAAGCAGAGTGTTTTCAAGATAGCAAATGTGCTTAGTTGTGAATAATTCTACGTTGTGTTCTGAGTTTTGCTAACTGAAAACTGGTGAAATAGAAGACTGATTTTTTGGTTAAGAAACAAAACAAAACAAAATCCTAATTTGATTCTAGTTTTGAATTTAAAGTGGGAAAAGCTTGAAGGAGGAAGTGCTTGAACTGCAGCAGTGATTTTGACATCCAAAAACAGCTCAAATGAACTTATTAGAAGCCTAATTAGTCCCAAATTCACTACTGGGCCTATTGATATTTGAAAATTTGTATAAGGCATGGCATGTGAAGTCTTTACTGTTCTAAAATACTGAATAAGCTGAGTTCACTCTCCAATAATTAGATACTCTTTAAAAAAAATCAGCTATATAGTAGATTTTCTACTAAGTTGTTGTATTCTTTACTGTTATGGCTGAAAAGATAAAGCTGGGTATGTTCACACAATCCAGACAGTTGATTTAAGCACAGTAAGATAATGTGTTCATATTCTTGATCTCTCCCAGTTCAAATACAAAGTGAATAAATTAAAATGATACAGGGAGGGTGCTTAGGAATTGAGTTTACCCGTTTTCTTTTTAATGATTCGGGAAGCTCTAGGAACCTAATAAATACTATGCATTTCTATTTAGTATTTCTAATAATGGTGTTAAAACTCAATATTATTTTGAAGAAACATTTTTGAAACAGGTCTTTGTTTCTATTCACTAAGGTAGCAAGACTATGTGAGTAATTTATGCACGAATACCTTTTATTTATGAAGAAAGAAATGGGCAAAGGACTTTGCTACTCACTTTTTCTCCCTTGTCACCTTTACTACCTTTTTGACCCGGTTCACCAATTTCACCCTGTAATGGAAAGTTAGAAGTTAAAGTTCTTGTTTACAATGGTCTCCTTCACACTTAGCTGACTCCAATATCACAGTACCTTTAAATGTTCCATTTGATATGATTATTCTGTGTTTTATGTTGCAGTTTCAAGCGTGAAGGCCTAAAGGAGGCAATTCTGCATCAATCAATAGTATGTCATTTTAATCCAGCTATTGACTGTTATACTGCAAAGGCCCCAAAGACCTGGCTTTGAAGTAGGAGTGGTACTTGGATCTAAATAAAGGAGATTGTGTTCCTCTTGTCACCCTCGGTATGAACTCATAACAAAAGTACTGTGATTTACAGACTTACTTAACTGTATGTGACTGAATACTTTTTTCTCAGTGCAGCATACAATATTTCAAAATTTCAGTATGATTCAAATTGCTAGGAAAACATGTCAGAAAAGCTTACCTTATACAATAATAATAATAATAAAATCGAATTAAATCACAGAAAATACACTCTGTGGGGAAAATCACACTCATGCATTATAAAAACAAACCTCAAAGCCTTTTCCTTTATACCATGCTGACTAACAGAACACTGCTGTATTTAATACAAATGATCCTAAAAGGTGCTGTGTCCTGAATTCTGCCAGAAGTTAACAGAATATCTCTGCTGCTAACATAGTTTTCTGACACCCTCAACCTATTACCAATGATTCTAAATCACAATACACTATTGAGAATCCTTCAGTCTTCTCATTCAACAGATCAGTTTTCTAAACTAAGCAAAAAACTATTTTTAACATCATGTGCCTTGATTTATTTTTCCACACTTTAATCTCTGTTCATTTGACAGGATGTTAGTGTGCTAGTTCTTGAACACCAGTCCCAGTGTGCCATGGCATCTGTCACTGAAACATCTGATAACAGGAGGGTTCTTTTTTTTTTTCTTTATTTTTGCAGCATGTAGTGGTAGTCCACAGGGGAAGGGATGAGTTGCTTAGTTACTATATTTATTGTGAGGAAAGCTACAACTAGAGAACTGTACTTGCAGACCTTCTCACAGATGTACTAATGCCTATTATAAAGATTCACCTTGTCACCATCTTCTCCAGGAGAACCACTTGGACCAGCAGGACCAGGAAGTCCTACAGGACCTTGTACTCCATCACGTCCAGCTGGACCTTGAGGACCTTTTTCACCCTGGTTTTGAAGAAAAGGAAGTGATTCATGTTATCATAGGAGTTTAATTACGCTTTCAATGCAAGTAATTAGCTATATGGCAATACAGTCCCAACCGCACCCAGAGGTGTTCTAAGACAGCATTAGGTCTTCTATGCAAGTGGAAGCCAGAAGCAGGAGTGAATTCAATGCTGTACTCCTCACTTCCCTCCAATCTCACACAACTTCTAGAGAATGAGTTTACTAATACTCAGAATCATCATAGAAAATACAAAGATCATACTTCTTACTACAAGTCTGTTAAAAAGAAAAAAATATGCTTAGGCATGCTGGTGTAGCAACTGGATTACTAAATGGAGAAATTAATTCCAGATTAAAACTTAAAGACATCTTGTCCCAACTCAGACCTGTGAGTGCATGCAGGATTACAACTGTGGTACACATACATGTCTTCTAAAACCTTCTCTCAAAAATAACTTGTTTCATGACGAATTTCAAGTAACAAAAGCCTTGGCTCTCAACAATTGCTGGCATTGTTAGATTTTTTGTTTTTTTCAGTGCAGTTTTTTGGTGGTTTCTTTTCACTATTCTTTTGCTGATGATTACTTTACTTTTTCTTTGCTGTCCATAGAGTTCAAAATCATAATTTCATTTCAGGAAAACATATTTTGAGGAGCAAATAACTGGATTCAGGAAACTAAGGAAAATGATATTACCTGAATGTCTATAAAACTGAACTTGTAAATAATGCAAATTAGCTGAATTTTTCTCCAAGCTATATTAAACCCATTTGCATATGAGAATACAAATGAACATGTATGTCTTAAGATTACTGTGAATGGTTTCACACTGTCAGAAATACTCTCTCACCGTATTCAATAAGAGAAACAAGAAAATTTAAAATATTTGTAGGGGTGTTACAAAAAACAAAATTAGAAATGAAAATAGCAGCATAAGATGATTATAATGAATCAGGGATGAGTTAAACAAAACATTTAAAAAAAACAGAAGAAAACAATAAATGCTAGAAAACATATCAGAAATTTATACCAAGTAATAATGGAAGCTGAGGACAAATATACTTGTGCTTTAATGCAGAGTGTCTGTATAGTAAATTTTAATGAAAGATTGATTTGAACATCTTGCTTATTATAATCACTCACTGTCGGGATAATAACAAGCTTAACACATCTTAGGTGTTAGAGGGTATGGCAATAAATGTTTTACTATTTAATTAATTTCATATATTTAATAGGCAAACACTAATGTGGTAAAAAGTAACACTCTGAAATGAAAAGTCTGTGCTGTCACAGTTTTGTGTGTCTCCGTGATTACTTACAGGAGCACCCTTCTCCCCTGCAGGGCCTGGAGGACCCTGAGGCCCAGGACGACCTGGTAGACCAATTGGACCAGCAGTGCCTGCTGCTCCTCGTTCCCCTGGTGAGCCCTAGAAAGAAAGAAATGTTATAAGAGAATTCTGATTTAGCAGCGTTTTTCACGACTTTGGTCAACATTTCACATCTTTGGCCAGCAGAGAAGATACCTGTACTACTCGGTGAGTAGTACCTTCTTTGCATCTTCTTTTCTCATTATTATTTTTTTTATATCAATTTCTGTCTTTAAAAACAAAAACCAACCAGAAAAAAAAAAACAACAAAAAACCATCTGCAGAATAGAACTGAATGCTTTGTATTGTATTTCTCTTATACAGACTATAAACTCATTAGTGACCTTGTTTTATCTGACTTTCTGAGAAGAGATATGTAATTATAGCTTTTGTATGCATTATGCAGTTGTAGCAGTATTTTTTACTGATTGTTAACAAAATGCTCAACAAATGAACGTCCCCACAAGAGAAAAATGTTGCAGATAGAGGAAGGTAGCTCCAGATAGCTCAATGCTGATAATTGGATAGCCTATAGGTGGCATATTCTGAGTCCAATTTGGGCATCCTATCCCTAGATGGGCTACTGAAAAATGACTGTTTGACATTAAAAAGAGCTTTCTCCCATCAGCATTCCACACAGTACGAGAAGTGAATAAAACAAACTTAAGGCAAAGACAGCAGACAAAAGAGAGCCGTTAAAAAATAAACCACGATCAGCAAAACAAAACAGAGAAAAACTTGCTCCGGAGTGCATTCATGCATCTCTTTCTTTTGTCCAGATCCCTCTAAGCACAATAGTTGGCACACACAGTACTTGGAGCATTCATTTGTTTGGTATGCTCGCAGATCTATGCGCTAGCCAAACAGATCGTATAACTGACTATACATGCTAGAAGCAACTGGTATTGGCAGGGAACTGGAGGAAGATCACCCAATGGCACGACTTCTCCTCCTAATACAAATGGCAAAAGAAGAACCCATTATAATTACACTTCTGCATGTACTATCTGTTGGCTAAAAATAGATGCAAAAATATTTTAGGAATATTTGATGTTCACAGTCTGCTATAAACTGCTGAGAGAAAAACCCGCAAAACTATTGTGGTTTAATTACGGTGCTTGTAGATGTACTGAAACTTGGTGTTAAGGGCATCTGTGCCTCTTATTCACTAGAAAACACTTTCAAGATAAGAAGTTAGTAATTAAAGATGAAATAGAAAAAAAGTAAACCACCACTTTGGACTTATGGAATACTTTCAGGTCAACTTGGTGTTGTTTGTGCCTCAACTGGCCTGTTTGTACTACAGTGAACTTAAAATAGATTTGTCAAAAAAAAATATTTTCCCTTCAAACCCTTTCCCTTTGCCCGCAATTCCAACTATGTTTACTTGTCAAAAAAAGATTGGAAAAACAATATGCAAAAAGTTATGAGCTTCCTACTTGATTCTTTCTGTATTTAACTGAGCTGGAAATGCAGCCTCAAAAGGAATGAATTTGTGACATGAAGCAGTTGGTACTGTACTCCTGATAACTATACTCTATATTTTTTTGAATAAACCTCAATCTCTGACACTGAACTCAAATTAGCTAGTACTATTACTAGCTCCTGGAATTTCTCTATTAATTTAGTTTCACATGAAAGGAATACAGTTCATGAGTTTTGAGAAAGTTCCAGGATTTGAACCAAAACATGGGTAGTAGAACAAAACAGTATCACATACATCCTGTAAGTAGAAGAACAGAGCATTTGAATTTAAATTCAAGTATATGTATATCAGAATATAGACAACTGTCATGAAACAGGTTATATGTTTTTCCCCCACAGCCTTTCACGACACATATTTATGAGAAACTGTGATGGTATTGGCATATCTACTGTGTGAATATCCTGTCTGGGAAAGGCGAGTGTGCTGAAATGTCAAGTATGCTTGTGCTGTCTGGCTTCATTGCACCTGAACTAACCAACTGCTTGAGTAGTTAGCCCAGCCTTGGGGCAGTCCCTAACAGAAAATCATGACATGACCATTAGAGAATAGTTTGGTCTATGATTTCTTGATTTTGTTTCATCTTTTCTTCTAAAACTTCAGGTTCTTCATATGGAATGGAGTGATAATCCTTTCTGACTCTCCCTGTTATCTTCCATTCCATTCCTAGTTTAATAATTAATCTTAAGAGTTCACACACCATGTATTAAGAAATTAAGAAATAAAGCTTAAAAGTGTTCTACAGTAGATCTTTTCCAGTAGCAGATCTAGAGTCCAATAACATAGAAATAATCCAGAAGCACAAATTTTATACTAAGTTGTTGGGTTTTTTTCTGCCTGTTTAATGCATTCCAATCTCAGAATGAGTTGTAGGGAAACATGAAAGCTTTTTTTACTGAAAAACATAGAATTTCAGCTCCTCCGTTACTTTTTTGATTTCAGCTCCTCCATTACTTTTTTGACCAACAGGAATAGCTCAGCTGACTTATTTTTTCCACTTCAGTTGCACAGAAATGAATTACAGTTATGGACAAATGCATCGACAAGATAGTTGTCAAAATAAACATTTTTCAAAATCTAAATTTCTATTTGGATATAAGTGTAGTGTGGGCATCCAGTGCATCACTGTCATAAAAATAACACAGAACAGGCAAGTTGAAGTAGGTATTCTACTTCAAATACTTTTCAGTGGATTCCTACCACAAACTGCAGTGAAACAGGCAGCAGAGATATAAAGAGTGAAAGTTGAAACAGGAAACAAAAATCTAAATGTAAACAACTGATGAGCACAGTACCGTGTAGTAAAAGACCTACTCAGGCTACTTAAGGGAACTCACACTACTCACTCTACTTAAGGGAACAATTTACTGCTTTTGAGGAATGAGTGCATATCTCTGTTTTTTTTCTCTGTCATAATCACGGAGGGAAAAAAAAACAAACACAAGAAGTTGGCAAATACATATTTATACCTATGTTGAGCTTAGGGTGTAGAGAAGGACTGTTACTGCGTAACAAATAGTTAAATTCTAATGATTTTACATAGCTGTCACTAGCCAAGCAAACATAATTTGCAACAGTTTCACTGTTTCTCTAGGTATGATTCACACAAGAATTATCGTAAAACCCAAGTCAGGAAAGTAATGGATGCTTTTCTATCATGTTCTAAAATTCTTAATAATTGTATTATGCATAATTTCTTTGAAGATTCATAACACAATGTTTTTAGGTCATTCTTACATTCTTGCATAATTTACTTTCCCATGGATTTCAGTGGGAGGTTTAGAATTACACATCTTTTCCAAATCAAGATCTTTTTTATAACGTTTCTCATACTTTCTCAAAGTTCTTAAGCTTCACATTTCCCAAAGTACTACTTTACTAATATGGGTAATTATCAGAAAATAATTATTGATAACTTTGAATTACATGTAATATTGTTTATACTTCCATACAATTATTATGTTTACTTACAACAGGGCCAGGTGGACCTTGTGGGCCTTCCCCTCCTTTTAGGCCAGCGGGACCCTAAAAGATGAAAAAAATGTTTACCTCTTACAATGGAAAATTCTGGTTATTTTTGCAACACACGTAACAGGAAGAACATAAAAATCCAGAGAGAAACAACTGAATAAATTACTTTCTGGTTATACAGCCAGTGGTACTTAATGATGGATACTTGATGAGTGTTTGTCTACTGCATTCATTTTTAAACACAACTGAAGGTTCTATGAATTAAGAGGATTAATCTATTATTTTCATTTATTTAGAAAACATGTCAAATGTTTGTAGTGCTTAATACTGTACCTGCGCTCCTGGAAGGCCTCGCTCTCCAGGGAAACCACGAAGACCTGCTGGTCCATCTTTCCCAGGAATACCTTGCGGACCTGGGTCACCCTTAAAATATATTACATTTTAATTGAACAGAATTGTTTGAAATGTGATTGCTTGTCACTAACTGAGTACTGAAAATGAAATACTAGATCTTAATTATAGTAATGACAAAAGAAGATTATGTCCTCAGCTATTCATCTGCTGATTCTTTTATCTTTAGTGTTATCAATAAAATAGTTTATAAATATGGTTAAGTTTATAACAAATTTTGAGAAAATACAGCATTAGTTGTAGAATATAAACGGTGAAAAACATAGAGAGCCATAAAAATCCACTGAAAACTAACATTCATTAAAAAGTTACAGTGTCCATTGAAAATGGAAGACTGAATTATATAGTAATTAGACAGTCGGTAGTTTTCTTTTGCCCCAGTGGTGAAAAGTAAGCCAAGAGCTAAATTTGGTCAGTGAAATACTGCCTTGTAGCCAGTACTACACATCTTACTTTAAATGTCACTGTACAATTTTCTACCTTGGTGTGAACATGTTATTACTATGCATTTCCGTAACAACTGTGTGGTATATGTTTGCGTATTTTTTCAATGACAAAAGTGCTAATTACTGGCTCAAGAGAATTTTCTTTTTTTTTAATGGAAGCAGAATCCTTCAGTCTTCAAAATCCTACTATGTGAAACGTATCAATTATGATTGTATGCAGCATGTTTTACATGATAATTTGACATACAAGTCTGTCATCAATATATTAGCCCCTTCTCAAAGCCACATCATACCTTAGCACCTTCTTTTCCTGCAGCACCTGGGAGGCCTTGTTCACCCGGTGGGCCAGGAGGACCTGGATGACCTCTTTCACCAATTGGGCCAGTCTCACCAGTAGGACCCTAAGCACAAAGGTAAACCCCAGTCATCTCAGGGTTTTGAATGTCTTTAGAGGGGGCAGATTCTCAATATCCAGCTGTTCTGAGTGTATGTTACAGAACAATATTGGTTAGCATACATTCCTCACCTTCCCCTCCAGGCAAAGCTGACTTACAAAATATTTTTGTCCTATAAAATAAATCTTGCATTGCCTTTTGCCTGCAGACATGTCTGAACAGCTTCCACAGATTGAAATCTTGACCTTGCTCCTTAGGCGATGAAGCTTAAAACACAGTGCATTTCCACACATGGGAGGAGGTCACAGAAAGTATATGTAAGGGAAATTCATGTACTGTGCTTGTCTCGAAACAGTCTGTACTGTTTTTCTGTATAACATGAATTGTAAGGTGAGAGAGTTGAAAGATACCTCTTCAGATGCACTAGTAGAAAACTTTCACTAAAGGAATTAGCTATAAAAAACCCATGCAATCCAAATGTCTGGTTTTTCTGCAAATATGTAATATCAGATAAAATTGAACTTTGATGGTAAAACACTCCACAATCTAAAAGTGATTGAAATTTGTTCTCTGACAAGAATGTCACATAATATATTGTTCTTTATAAATTATTTTGCATTAGAAATCTCACTTCACATTCTTGACTTCTGCTTCATGATCACGTGAAGAAAACACACACAAAAAAATAAAAGTGGAAAAATAATCTCACGTCAACATTCACACATTTCGTGGAACTATTGGTAAGTACTAAGTATAACTTTCTGTTATGAATAATTTGACACCAAAGTAAAGATAATCACTTATATACTTCTTGCATACAACAAAAAATAACTGCCCTCTGCATTAGACATAATATAACCATTGAAAATCAACTTTAAAAAGTTAAGTATGAAATTAAATGATGTACCTGAGGGCCAACAACCCCACCAGGACCAGGGGGACCAGTTTTTCCTTGAAATCCCTGTGAAATAATCATAGAATACTATGTTACCTAGGAAAATATATAGAAGAGCCAAATTCTTATCTGAGCTGAAGAGGAGAAACAGAAATTCATAAGTTCTTCTCTTCAGAAAATAAAAATGAGATATTCTGGTTTTCCTGTGTATGCTTAGAAGTGGAGGACTGATTAATCTTTCTTAGCTCAGTCAGTTCCAGCCTATATGAGTTAGTGCAGTAGTAAAATTTCCATTCAGTTTTACAGATCTCTCTAGGTGAACTTGATTACGTGATGCAGCTGAACGACAGCTGAAAATACATTTTTACATATGTACATCATGAATCATAAAGCCAGATATATAAATATTTTTTAAAAATGCTTTTTAAAGAAAGGCATACAAGGTGAATAAAATTGGACAAGCATTAGAAGGAACCAGTTTGGGGCATATTGCAGACTTTCTGCATCACATGCTTTGAATATGAGGTTCACACAGATGGCTACTGCACTGTGCTCCTGTTTGGCTCTGCTGCTATGGCTGCTCTGTCTCAAACCTCACATGCCATCAGCTAGCTCATACAAAATGTCCAGTTCTGGGCTCCTCAGTTCAAGAAAGACAGGGAACTTGTAGAGAGAGTCCAGTGGAGGACCACAGAGATTACTAGGGGCCTGTAGCATTTCTCTTACGAGGAAAGGCTGAGAGAACTGGAACTGTTCAGCCTGGAGAAGACTGAGAGGAGATCTTATCAATGCTTATAAATATCTAATGGGCAGGAGTCAAGTTGATGGGGCCAAGCTATTTTTGGTGGTGCCCAGTGACCGGAGAAGGGGTGCAAACTGGAACATAGGAAGTTCCATACAAACACGAGAAAAAACTTTGAGGGTTTCAGAGCCCTGGAACAAGCTGTCCAGAGAGGTTCTGGAGTCTCCTTCTCTGGAGATATTGAAAAACCATCTGGACATTTTCCTGTGCAACTACTTTAGGGAACCTGCTTTAGCAGGGGGATCAGACCAGATGATTTCCAGAGGTTCCTTCCAACCCTTACGATTCTGTGATTCTGTGTGATTACTGCTGTGTCACAGCCAGAGTTCTCTGCCTAACAGCCTGTATCTTCCCCCTACCATCCCCACCTGCGTAAAAGCAAAGGTATCATTTGGCCCATATTTTTTAGAAATTTCTCAGCATGCCTCAAGGCACAGTCTCACTTTACTAATATGAATATTAATTTTTACTACTTCTGTTGACTAGTTAAGCACATTCTGATTTTGCTAACTGATCAGAGCAAGGAATAATCTCAGCCTTATAGTATGGAAACAAAACAAAAATCTCTCTTGTTTAACCTACTATATCAGTAGATAACTACCATTATATTGTCTCCCAGCCCCAGCCTCCTCCCCTTTTCTCTGTTGCTTCTATTTTTTTAGTTTTGGTCACGCTATTCTGACTTCAAGAGGCTTACAACAGTAGCACAGTAAAGCTCATTTACTTACAGTCTCACCCCGCTGTCCTGGATGTCCAGGCAAGCCATCTTTACCAGGTGGCCCCTGAAATTGTAAAATACATAAATAAAATAATTTCTTAGCCATTCTTAATACTGAACTAAGTGTATAGTTAGCTGCAGGAATTTCCGATGTCTTTGGTTTTATTTTAGACTAGTCTTTAATATAGTTTATCTGCACAGATTTTAGCTATTGTTTTAACAATACATTTTCCTTGTGTCCTTCCTGATGTGTATTAACAGTTCCTTGGATAGTTACTGTTGGATTGTCAAGTACATGAATTTTCAAAATGGATTTCAATAAATCCAGAAATTTTGGAAATATTTCTTTTCCACTTTTCTTTGCCTAATGACTCAGTTAAAAAAAATACAGATTATGGGAGTATTTGACGAATTTCCAGTTTTTGGCAATGGCAATAAAAGTAACAAATACACGCATGAAAAAAAACAACAGGTGGTTTGATACTTTTGTACTTAATCCAAGTGAGCAGAAACACACTAGAAAAGCAGTATGAATAGTTCAGGCTGCAGCTTAAATGTGCAACTATTTCTACACATTTCTGCTACTAAAGAATGTCTCCCTCTTCATTTTTTTCTCAGTGAATCAACTGTTAAAAGGAAATATGTATTAGAATTTTGCTTAAATTTAGCTTGTTACCCAGACTTTGGTATCAAGATACTTGAGGATTTCCAGGTTGGCATGTTGTGCTGAATGTCATGTGTGCTGCACTGATGATGTCTGAATTAACTACTTTGAATATGTGAGTTCTTGTCTTAGCCTTAAAAGTCCATAAACATTAAGGAAATTTGTATATTTGTAGTCTAGACATAAACCATCTCTTAAAAAAAAGTCTTAAACTGTGACCTTCAGAAACATTGTATGAAAAATAATATTCTTGTTATTGTACCTACTTAATTTAAAGGATACTCACTGGGGGTCCCTTCGGTCCAGGAAATCCAACAGGTCCTTGAGGCCCTTGTGGTCCCTAGTAAACAGGCAAAGTTTTACTCCAGCTGCCACGACAGTGGACTGAAAAGTTTGCTTCAATTATAAAATATATAAACTCTGTAGATAATATATGGTTATAAGTCTCAAGCCTCATCTACGTTGTCATAAACATTTGGTACAACAATTCACACTAACAGATTGAAAGCAAGACTACTTCTGTAGGAATGCAATTAGAAAAAATAACAATTATGAAGTATTTCTGTCTAATCCCTGAAACAGTGGATAATAAAGTAGGAGTTAATGGTGAGTAAGGAACATTGTTTTCTATGTTGCATAAAGTATGGGAATCATTCATAGTCTGGTGGTCTGTATTAACGGAATACAATATTCATCCCTGGCAGTTTCTGTACTCTGGTAATATTTCAAGCTACTTTGATAACAGTGCAAATTTCCAAACAGAATAGGCTTTCCAAGTTACCAGGGAGAAAGAAAAACATTCATGCTTTCATGAAAAGTAGTTGAGATAAAAAAATGTGATGCATGAAAATTTTGTTTCTATAGTTTGGTATACACATATATAGAGAGAGAGAAAAAATTTTCATGCAGCGTTGTTTCACAAATCTAGTGAAAGATGATGATATGAGTTAGCACACTGTGTATTACACATGTGCACGTCTACATAGATCTGTGGACATAGATCTATGCACCTACATATTTACACAAAGCGGTAGCTTACTGTTTCTAAAATTGTTACCAAACAAAACAGAGACCAACTCTTAAAATTTATTGCTGATATGTTTGAAGGGACTATGTCAGCTTATTAAAAGACTTTTCACTGTTTAGTTTTTAATGTACTAAGTCAAAGATCAGCAACGTGAAAAGCCTTATTTATTCTGTGCTGTTCCACAGCCGAGCTATGTACACTAATCATACAGTGCAACCCTTATCCTATTCTTGGTATAAAATGTGTGGTTTTCTAAAGTGTCAGCTGTCAAAATATGTTAGAAATGTTGTTTTGAAGTTTGAAGCAAAGGATCATAAGCAAGAGGCCACATCTCCCAAATTATGCAACTTTTTAGCTCCTTTGATAAGTACTGGCTACTTCTGAGTTCATTAGAGTACAGAGCGTGACTGCTAGAGCATGACAGCCTTCTGAAGTAGATGAAGCAGTACGCAAATGTAGCTGAAGAAGAGGTCACTTCTGCCCAACCTGGAGATTTGTCCTTAAGTGAATCTTATACAGTAATACTAAATCCGAGTTAACTAAGAAGTGCAAAGCAAAGGAGGAGATCTTTGTGATGTTACTACACTGTCTTTCTCATAAATTCCCACTCTATTTTGACTCTCACATATTGAGCCTTTTTAATTAAAGATTTCCATTTTGTTTTTATTGACAAAATATCTTGCAGATTTCAAGCTGGTATAATGATGGATTATGTAAGAAATAGCACTAGAATACTAACAACATGTTATTAAAATTACCTTTTCTTTTTGTCATTGAATTTCATTTTAGCAGTAGCCAGACAGAACAGATTGTTTAATATTTCCATGTCTGGTACCTGGAATAGCCTCAGCTGATTAGAAATGACAGTTTTAGTTCTTGGCTGACATTCACCCCTATTGGGAAGCAAACAGATACTGCACACTTAAATTACCTAAGTGATATCATATGTGGGGCTCTGTGATAACTTCATCTTTTTGCTCTAATCAGTTTATCTCCAGGGATGCCTTCATCTAAGATGACCTGCTCACTGTTTTCAGTCCCCCTCCTGTTCTTCTTCCTCATAACCTCTTGGAGTTATCAGTAAACCCCTGAATCACCAGGCTCTGCTCTTCAGCTCCTGGTAGCCTGCCTCAGATGTTCCTCCACAGTGTAAGACAACATAGACTTCTTTTTTTGGACTATGCCTAATTCTGATTTATGTAGCATACTACTCAACTCATTCCTCCTTTGAATCTCAGCTTCCTACCCCCCCTCTCTTCCTTGACACATCATTCTTGTTTCACTTAAACTTTCTACTTATTCTTGCCACCAATGTTCCACTTGATACTTTGTCATTTGCTTTATATACACAAAGGTAGAAATCTAATTTATTAATATTGTTTTTCTATTTGCTGTTGTGTAATGGGCTGATCGCATATATATATTTTCTATTGATAAGAGTAGTAAGTAGCAAATTTTATTTTAGCATGCACAGTAGGATTTCCCAACGATGCAGGAAGTAGTTTGAAGGAAATTCTTAGTTGATCAGAACTAAAAAAACATCAGCTGTTTCAACAAAGAATCTTCTAGGGATGGCTTGAGTGATTTGTAAATCTCATAAACAAGTGGCATGCTTCAGTAAATAGGGCATTCTTAAGACTAGAGACTGGTAAAGTCCAATTGTAATTTGCATGGATATATTGCAAAGTGTATATGAATTCTCTGTGTCTTATTTATAAAAAATTGTGCTTGAAGAAGCTTTCAGCTAACTTGAGCTTACTCGTTCCTAAATTTATGAAAAGCAATATCGTTAGAATTGAAGTTTTGTTCGTTCTGGTTAGTCTGATCAAAGAAAGGCAAATACATGAGAGGAAGAACTAAAAATAAATCGATCCTCCCACCACCAAACCGCACTCCTATATAGCAGGAAAGACACCATGCATAGAAATAACTTTCACGCACCCTTTCACCTGGTGGGCCAGGCGGACCATCATTGCCTGAAGTACCCTAAAAAAGAACAACAGTGTGTTCAAAGATGAAACCTCCATTTTCTTTAAAAGAAACAGCCTGCAGCTGATCTGTATAATGTGGCTGACAATTACCTTTGGACCTGGTTTGCCTGTGGGGCCTCTTGGACCTCTTGAGCCTCTTGGACCCTGTCAAATAAAATTTAAAATTAAAAAAAAACAGAATCATAGAATCACCAAGGTTGGAAAATACCTCTAAGATCATCCAGTCCAATCATCTGCTTATCACCAATGCTTCCCACTAAGCCATGGCCCTCTGTACAACATCTAAACTTGGTAATTGTTGAATACTGTAACAAATTCAAATCAAAATCATTCTTCACGCTATGGTGAAGGCAATTAATATAGAAAAACCTCTACGTTGCAAAGCAAAAGTACATACTGTTGGTCCTCGCTGTCCTCTGGGGCCTGGTTTGCCATGTAATCCCTGTGAAGAAAGTACAGAAGTAATACAGAATAATATACAGTATAGTAATACTAGCCCTTAATTTTTTTGCTTTAGTATATTTCTTATGTATAACCAGTAGATTCCTTTCCTTAGGCTGTGCGTTAGGTTAGCATTGCTGTGTATTCTAATGAAAGGAAGGTTAACATTCTGGACAGTATTCTTCCAGTAGAAAAAGGAACTTGAATGGTACTTTATAATCTCTGTGATAAACACAACAGCAACAGGCAATCAGCAGAGATGTTCTAGCATAAAAGTTGCTTTTATTAGAAATGAATTAAATGCACACATCTGTTTTCTTGAGGGCTTTTCTGTTTTGTTTTTATATTGATTTTATCTCACATGTTAAATAAAATTATGTATTATTCTTACAGTGTTACATACTTTGTGAACTTCTTAGGGACAATGACTGTCTTACTAGCGTATCACATACTAGTGTATACCTTTAAACAAGATGAATAATAATGCCTGCTTTACATTTTAAAAAAAGCAGTTATTCTTGTACTATTGGTGAAAAGCCTTACACTGAAGTATACATCCTGTTTGGTGGTGTTAATTATGACATTAGTACCCTAGCTGAATCAAAAGCTTTACGAAGACTTGATAATTGATCAACATAATTATACTTTTATAATTTTAGATCTGCTTTTTGATGTGTTGTTATTTTACTTTTTTGTTTGCTTGTTTGTTTTTGATCTGATATCCGGATTAGCAGTCATGTCTCATTTAACCCAACAGGGATGAAAGGAACACTGTTTTGCTGCTTTCCTCAGTCCATAACAACATACTCTAGCTAAAATAATACATGAACAATCTAAAGCATACAAAAGCAATGTAAATGCAATTAGTTTTCTTCTATTTCATCTTAAGATCATGAATTTCTGCTTTTCATGCTGCAAATTAAAATAGATTGTTAAGAACAATAGCAAACACTACTTTAGTTTGACTTAAGTTGATAATCTCTATGAGTTTCTATCCATTCTCTCACTTCTGCAAATTTCGTCAGCCTTCTAGAAACATATTCAGCTATATTCTGTTGAGCTTTAGAGACAGCAATACAGTTGCCTGTATGTCATTTTAAGTTTGAAGAAGGTGAATAATGGATTTTCCCTCACATGCTCCAAATTAACAAAGCAGCAAAATCTGTAATTTTGAATTTATCTGGTAGTAGTATACGTTCATTATCTTGTTTGGTGTATTTTACATTTTCAAAGCTCAGGCCATAAGAAAGCTTCTGGTAAATCCAAATACTTACGAAACAGAAGTTGAATTTCCTTGAGGGTAAACTGCATCATTGCAAGTCAATGAATGGGATACAGGAAAATATAGTCCTTGCCAGATCAGCTATACTGTCAAATCAGATGCTCAGCAAAGGCAGTATGTTTCCTCTCTTCCAAATGTATAATTATGGTAGCATATTCAACGAGAAAATGTCTGAGTTCCTGTATACTTAGATTAACACCTTAAAGAATGAGAACTAGTGACTCAGTATGTCCTGTTTTACATAACTGTAAAAGGTCATCTCAAGTGTGAAAAGCCTGTTTTTGTAGCTCCTTGAATAACAGCTTCAGTGAATTCCCATAGCACAGAGTACCAAAAGATAACTGTCATGCAAGTAGTAATTATCATACCCTTGCACCTTTCTCTCCATTGGCACCTGGAAATCCTGGGAAACCAGTTGAGCCCTACATAAAAAATCAACACAAATATCAGAAAACATCAATTGAAAAAACTGTAGTATAGCCAGCATTTAATTTATATATAAAGCACACCTCCGAACTGATGCACGTTTTACATCATGTCAAACTTGTAAGTGTGACAGCTCTAACAAATAGCTGTAAATTAACTTACCATCCATCTTAAGTCCAGAACGTATTAAAGAAAAGATCAATGTATGGAATGAACATTATTTTTAATCTTAGACATTATTCATTAAATCTGCACCAGGATCATCAACAGCCCACTAGAAATAACTGCAATTGTATCGTAACGAAGTGAAGCAAGGCCTTGTCCCTCACAGTAAAATAATTATTTTACAAAATAATTGCATTCAAAGTAATTATAAGTGTTGCCACTTCTTAACAGTGGTTACTCTACTGAGCTGAAAATGACCTCCCATGGTTTATTCACTGTAAACTGACCAGTGGAAAGTTTCATTTAAATGATGCAATTTGTTAATGTGGTTATACGCTTGTCTAGTAAGCAGAATTTATGTGGAGATTATCTGATTTGATTTTATGTATGGAAACTGCTTCCAGGACCTATTCCTGCTTCTCCTTTTTCTCTGATTTCTTCCTGCTTACTGCCCACCAAATCTGAATGGAGCTATTTTCTTCTTGACTTCTAGTATACAAGCCCAAAGGAAGAGGAGACTTGTTAGCTGCCAAGGTGTTAACTTTTCATAAGGCAGTTAGGGCAAAAGAGGTGACAGACTTCATAAAATATACTTTTACTGAAGTTGAAAAATCAAAGCAGTGTTTGGTTTGGTCAGTCACTAAAACTACTGGTCAAACTCCCTGGTGTGATATTCCTGTGATATGTGTACAGCTTGTTAGTATTTTAGTGGCAAATAAAATGCATATAACAAAAACTTTAAGTAGAATTTCTTTTTGCTCTTTGAAATTTCAGTGAATAATCACTTCTTTTTTCTTCTTCTTCTTTAATTAAATCTAATGTTGCACAATTATGCATTAATGAACTTGGGGGCAATACAGCAATGATGGTGACTAATGAAAATCTGACTGATACTCATTGGTACAGGTTTCTTCGATCTCTCCCTCTCTCTCAGTTCTTCACCATTTTAAAAGTGAATGAAATTGTGAAAATTCTGTTCTGTGAAGCTCAAGTACATTCTTTGTAATTAAAAGGCTGGGAGGAAAAAAACAACGTTAACGATTGGATACTAATAGACGTGACTTGGCTATAAATATCTTATATATAAAGTACTTTTCGCAATCGAGCTAATCAAAAAGGAATGGCAGAAGTAAAAAAAACATTGTGAAAATTATCAATTTATGGCAGTACTGTATGAACAATGAAAAACAAGTAAATTACAACAAAAAGAGTAATGTAAACCTTCTCAATAATACTGGAACAACATTTTTTAGACAGCTAATATATTCTTCTACAGTTACTTTTTTTTCTCTCTCTCTCTCTGTCACATTGACTTTAACTGGACTGTGACTAAGTTACAAAACAATTCTTCAGAGAGTTGATGCATTTTAGCTCTTTTTTTTTTTGGAAGTTTAAGCGATAAATTAGAAGAGCAAACAGTGAATGTAGCTTGAGAACTATATTCCATTTTAATGCAATGAAAATTTAATGTAATGCAATTCTTGAGTAAGTCTGCTGAAAAAAGAATCAGTCAGTTTTTATTTGAAGTGTTACATCACTTTTGTTCTTAGAACTGAATAATGCAAAACGTCTTTGATCTTAGACTTTTCAAAAGACAGTTCTAAAGGAGAACAAAAAGAGAGACCGAAATCTTAGGCATTTGAATTAAGAAGTAGGAGGGAAAAAAACATGTTTGTCAAGGTGAATTGTCTCCATAAATACTTTCCATAGATGGTTCTGATATTTTTTGTTAACACAGAGTGTTCAGTGAATAAGTGTTCTTCAGTTAGTTCATCCATTTGACAGAAAAGGACGAAATGTAGGCCAGAGTCAGAAAAAAGCAAGCTAAGCTTTGCTTAGCCAGCCAGGAAGTTGTTGTTCTGCCAAAAAATCATACTTTCAAGTTGGAAGATGAAAATAGATCCCAAATTAGAAAAAAGTTGAGGATTTTACTGCAGGTTGATTGTTCAGTTCTGTAGAAGGGGCAAGGGATTCTTCTTCTTGTGGTATTGTCCCAGATGACTCATCTTCCAGATGGTCTGGAGATGCAATGTCTCCCTCATTGCCTTCTCTACACTGGGGAATGTCTGTAGAATAATGTTTTTATTCTATGTCTTCTTCTTAATAAGAAGAGGCAGTAATGACACAAATTGAATACTTGCGTCACACTGAAAATTACCATCACTTTCAGCATCCATTTTATTCTGACTACAGTGCTTATTCTCTTTCAAACATACAAGCCATTCCTTCTTTTTCAATATAATTTAATGCATGCCAGTCTGAAGCTAACACAAAATAAATATAACTGAGAGGATGGCAGAAGTTTGAAGGCAGTATATTCAATAGGAAATTTAATGTTCCTTGAAGAGCCAGCCTTAGAGAGCCACGATTTTCTAAGACTTCAGATCATGACTATAAAGAAAGAAAATGTGAAAAACAGTGTAAGATTTACAGTTTATATACAGCTCACCTTTGGACCTTGTCTTCCTGGATACCCTGGCAATCCAGGTACACCAAGCTTACCCTGTAATAAGAAGACAGTGCTAAATTTTAGTTTATTATTCTCCTTAGTGGTTCAGCAAACTTTTATGGAAAGTGTTTTTTCCACAACTTAGAAAGTTGACATTTTATGGAATATAAATGAAATAATTTTCTCATTTAAGCAACTAATTACCCAAATTTCAGTTCCCCAAATCTAAATAAATATCTCACTCTAGTGAATGAGTTCAGCAAAACCAGTACCCCTTAGTTGTGGGCTGGGGTCACTGAAGTATTAATATGCTTTAAGAAATCAAAGTATGTTGTAAAGAAGAAGAAATTCTTTTTGCTGTGATGGCTTCTTTGTTTTCCATAGATTTTTCATAAATAGGCATTTGGATAATCAACTTTTTTAGTCACAGGTAATCTGTTTCTGACTATGGTAAATCATACTCCACTATTTGCAGGCAATAGATATATTAACAAATATGGCCACCTTGCTATGTTCTGAAAAGACAACAGGATGAACAGTTTGATCAACACTGACTTTACCCATTTCTAGAAATGAAATACTGTACCCCACATGGAGTTGATCTTTTCAGATACTTAGAGGACAAGAGATGGCTTGCCGCTTTCAAAGGCAGGGGAAAGCAGTTTCGACATTTAAGAGATGGGAACTCCGGGGAAGAATTTGACTGTTCTAAACACAGATCATGTTCCAGGCTGTTACATTTTGGAGAAGATTTAAATGGAAAAGATATGATTATACTATATAATATGGTATTCAGTAGTACTGGAAAAGATGAAGGAAGTACATGTATGTGGAAGGGAATTTGCCAAAATAAATCTACTTATTCTTAAAAAATAGAGCACATGAATAAAGATGTTGCGCATTATCATATTTATGGCAGCACAGAGGTCTGGCTGAGACATTATTAAAGAAGAATTCTTTCTTCAGTTTATAAAAATAGATATAATGCTACTAGTTATAAGCCACTCTGAAACAAGCAGCATGCCTTACAATGACTGAACTCCAAAACACTGCATCAAGTTCTGCTGAATTCAGTGCAAGTTTTGTCCCTTATGACTGAGTAAGGCCCAGCCACCTTGGTTCTGAGTGTGACATGGATACTTTTTGGTTCTAAACCCCTTTCTGAAATGTTGCTTATTTTTTTGATACTCTACTTGGCATTTCCTTGACTAAGCTAATGCAGCCCTAATAATATGTGAGTTTTCTTATCACATGAACAGCTGAATGCAGAGAACAAGAGGATATCTGTTATTTTCATTACTACAGAAGAATAGTGCTTTTGCATAAAATAAAGGAACGGGACACTGATGGTTACTCTTAGAGGCACTTTCCTAATATTGTGATGAGATTTAAGAGTTGACAAATATTATTCTAGTCTTTGTTCTGAAATAAATATCACAGGACCAACCACATATCATTTTTCTCTGGCCTAGTGTATTCTGGCAAAGTATCCACAGAACATTGACAGATGTTTTACTTTCAGTGGGAAATAAAAGGAATAAATATTTGTATTTGTGTTTCTTTTTGTATGTTTTTGATTCATGACCTTGCTAACAGCTGCTGAGATATCTTGCAAAACTGTGAAGATTAATTCATAAATAGTTCCCAATAGCTGAGGAAAGCTGAAAATTATTCTTTTTTGAATTGAGCTTTTGGATAAATTCTTTCATAAGAACTTGTGAACACCAGACTCAAATTACAATTTTAACCTCTTTCTGATCTATTAATGACATATTTGCAAAAAGTAGTAACTCTGAGTGAAAAAAGAGTTTCTTTCAAGTTTGCAGAATACTTCCTGTTCTTCCCAGAAAACTCTTAACAACAAACCCTGTTACTTTTTAAGTAGTATCACACACTTAAGACTTCAGTCTTTACTTCTGAATACTGTAGAAAGATAGATGGGTAGACAGATGGATAGATAAGTAGATAGACAGATACATACATAATTAATGCAGCTGTCAAATATAATGATGCTAAAAAAGTACTAGCTGTTCCTATTTTGAAGACAGAGAAACTAAGAACTGTAAACTCTACCTTCTGTCCTATTTCTTTTCAAGATACAACCAGCATTAAAACCTCAGTTAATAAAAAAATATTAAATGGAAATATTTTCATCAGCATCTTCTCACAATATACATAATTCTGACCCATTTTTTGTTTATTTTAATCATTCTTTCCCAGGTTTCCCAAATGCCACACTCTCTTTACAGATGCTCTCATTAAAATACACGTGCCTTCTTCAGCCTCCTTTCCTCTTCTATTTCCATTGCAAGTGTATTTTGGTGAGGTCAGCATTACTCAAGGATTTGTGCTTATCTCTGTGCTTGTTCTCTTCTATATTTCATTTCCCTATTCTTTACTCAGTCTTCCCTTTAAACAGTATGTTTCACTTTTTACCAGACTTGTTTTGGATTTCTGTTCAGGATATACTTTCTGTTTAAACCAATCTTCATATCAAAATTTGTCATCATATGGCAGTGAATATTAACTCACTCTCTTGCAGCACCTTTTTCCTCCTTTGTGCCCAAGTATTTCCTCTGCATTGTATTTTTCTTGATGTACACTGTATGGAATTTGGGATTTTTCTGCTTTATGTGCCAATTAAGTGTTATAACATTGTTTTGTAACTCGCAAAGTATTGATTCCGAATACATGATCAAATGTGAACTCCAGTGACCTGCTGTAGTAGTGTTTCATAAATACTACTGTTAGGTAGCCTAAGATCTTGCAGATCTTTATGTGTGTCTTTTTAGTGATGAAGATCATGGGCTCCATCTACTTTATGAGGTAATTATATGTTTATGTTGAGATTTTGCTACTGACCTTTTCCCCAGCTGGACCAGCAGCACCTGGGTCCCCAGATGGACCTGCTCGACCTTTTGGACCTTCTGGACCATCTTCTCCTCGTGGGCCAGGTTGACCAACTTCTCCCTAAAATACAACGTTATATAAATGTGCAACAATTGACTGTGTGCATACATTAGCAAGACTACCTACAAATACTTGAAAATAATTTTTCAGTAAACGTAAATTGAGATTAAGAAAATGCCACTACTCATGTTCATTATATAAATACAAAAACATGTAAACTGAATTTTACTTGCGCAAGCGTTAGAGGCCACTGTCCTTGTCTGAAGAGAGCTGGGTTTTGAAACTACTTTCCAATTTCATAGGAATTTTAATGAATTCCAGTAATTACTACACAAATTCTTGTGAAAGCACTCTCATGGTCCATATTACAATAATTTTTGTATCTAAGAAGTTAAATAGATACCATCCTCACAGTAACTTATGTATACAGATAACAGATACAGGCCAATAGCCTCTTGTAATAAGTTTTTTTTTAATTGTCTCTACAACATTTCCTGTGACAGAAGCATCCACTGGTGATAAAGTACATTTTGGCAGAGATTTATAAGCTACTATTAGGTTGAAACGGAAATATCCTTGTTCAGGATAAGTTATCTTCTTCGGGCAGTACTGCATCTTGGTATCTTGAAAAGGAGATTCCCTAGGAAGAAGTTTAGTGAAAAGGATATCAAAGACTGACACTCGCTTCTTCTTTATAACTGCCTTTGCTGATTCATGAGGTCTGGACTCTGGCTCAAATCTGTGTTTGTACAGGGAATAGAAACAACTTAAGCTACAAGTTTTTAACTGTTTTCAGTGTAAATTTAATTGTTCACTTCACTGACCCTCTCAAAATAATAGCACTTAAACATTTTAAGATTATATGGGCCATGGGCCAGTGCTTACCCGATCACCTTTAAGGCCCATGTCACCCTTAAATCCTGGGAAACCATCTTCACCCTAAGTAAGGCAAAAATAGATGTAAGAAAACTTCTGGTAGAAGAAAACTGGAGGTTTTTGTTACTGTTGTTTGTTTTTGTTTTGTTTTTCCATATGTAATAAGAAAATACAATAACTTAAGATTAAAATAACCTGCTTCAGACATAAGATAATTCCGATATATTTACTGCTGTTTTAGACAAAGTATATCAGCGTGCCTTACGTGACTTTATAGTTGGAATGTTCCTAATAGCATAATAGCAGCTGTTTAAAGCTTTTTAAAAAGGTGTTTAAAGACAGAGATGAACTAATTGTTCAGCTTTATTACAAATTATCTTACAAAATCATTTGGTATGTCCTAAACATTTTTTTATTGTCACTCTTTTTAATAATTCCATCAACTTAATTAACTAAAATATTGGTGGCAAACTGTTCGGTGGTATTTTTTTAAGTAGCAGAACCTCCAGTTTAATTTTTTTTTAAACTAATGTCTTAATAGTGTCATGAAAGGAATTAAAGAATTGGCTGATATCTGAATTAAAAAAAATAAGACATGAATGTTCATCTCCACTAAAGGAAGAAATAGTCTCTATACAGTAGCTGGACATTTGGCAGCACAGTCTTGCCTACTTTCATTGGCTGATATGATGGAAAGAGGGTAGAAAAAACAACGAACATTACATTTCATATACAGAGTAGCAAAAACAGGTACACATTATTTTTATTCCTAATGAGAATTATTATTTACTGCCTAGTAAGTTATGGTTGAGAAATTAATGCAAGCATTTTAATATGTTTCCATACTGAAGTATAAGCAGACAGTACTCATACAAGTTTCATTTACACCTTTATGAGTTAGTTCGGACAAAAACAGAAACCTACAGAGTTATTCAGTGGAGTTGTTCACAACTTAATCTAGCATGACTGATCTGTTTTTGCTTCAGTCTGCCTTAATCTAACACATCATACAGCAACTGCTACAACATTACAGAATGGTCGGAAAGGACCTTAAAAACCATCCAGTTCCAGCCCTTCTGTCATAGGCAGGGACACCTCCCACTAGACCAGGATGCCCAAAGCCCCATCCAACCTGGCCTTAAATGCCTCTAGGAAAGGGGCACCCTCAGCTTCCCTGGGCAGCCTCAGAGAAGCCTGGAGAACTTTCCTAATGAAGCTTGGAGAAGAGAAGGCTCTGAGGAGATCTCATTGTGGCCTTCTAGTACTTAAAGGGAACTTATAAACTGGAGGGAAAACAGATTTGTACATGGTCTGATAGTGACAGGACATGGGAGGATGGCTTTAAACTAAAAGAGGGGAGATTTAGGTTAGATGTTAGAAAGATATTTTTTATTCAGATGGTGGTGAGGTGCTTGGACAGGCTGCCCAAAGAAGTTTTCAATGCCCCATGTCTGGAGACATTCAAGGCCAGTTTGCATGGGGACTCGAGCAGCCTGATCTAGCAACTGGCAATCCTGCCCATGGCAGTGGGGTTGGAACTTCTTTAACGTTCCTTCCAACTCAGGCCATTCTATGATTCTGATTTTCTCTCTCTCTGTATATACACTAACACTCATATATTTAACCGATTTATCTATTTTTTCATAGATGGATTTTAATCACTCAGTTAAACACAAGAAAAAGTTGCTGCTCAGACTCCATGGGTATTAAATATACTCTTGTTTTTCAGATTAGATTTAATGAGGAACTCTAAAAAGAGTATACAGGCTAGATAAATGGTGATGTAGAAAAGCAAGAAGATACACAGACTCTCTTGGCATCTGAGCCTAAAAGACAGATTTCTAGTGCTCAAATCGAAGCTTTTTGGCTTCTACTTTACAAGTACAGTCTTCTGCTTTAGAAATACAGTTATAAATATATACACAGTAGCCAAGGGTACCAGGGCAAATTTGCCTGTGTGGACAGGCAGTATAAATGATGTCTGTTGTCTCTCTCATTCTGAGTGCTAAGGAAATTTGGAATTTAAACCAGTATTGGCTGTAGCTTCAGCCACTTCAGACTGTTGGAAGTCAGTAGAGATGTTTGCTATAGTAAGAGCATTTGCTCTATGCAAAGAAGTAGAAGTACTGTCAATGTAAAAGCTTTCTTTGAATTTATATGCACGCATCTAACCAGGGCTGTCTATCACTCTGGCAAAGCCAAAGACCTAGGTAAAAAATGCCTGGAACCTTGAAAGCTTTTGGAAGATTTGGGTACATAAAAAAACCCATAAAATCTAGCCTACAGCATTATCAAAACAATAGAATGACACTACTGTTACCACAAATCTCTTGAATGGAATGAGCTTTTCAGCATCTACTATAATATATTATAGTAGTAATATATATATATATAGTAGTAGTAATATATTAATAAGAGAAAGGATGTCAAATTATCTACTTGAGAGCAATTTAGAGATGACTTAAATTGGTGTCAGGAGGATCCAAATCCACTTTACCAACTGAACATTTTCTAATTGTATTGTTCCAGTGTAAATAATCATAGAGAACACAGATTTATGAATTGAGCTTGGTATGTCCTTGGTATGTAAGTCAAAAATAAACTGCTGCTGCAAGAGAAAACCCACAACAGTGGAGACAGAAGAGGCTGCAGTGAAATAAAGAACACAGAAAAAGAGAAAAGAATTAAAAGCTGTCATAGTTTTACCTTTTCACCTTTGGATCCCTTGAGACCACGAACACCATCAGCTCCCTAAAGAAAGAATACTAAGAATTACCCACCTGCATATACTTAAAAATGTTTGAGGGGAAGAATTCAGCAATTCTTACCTTTACTCCCCGAGGACCTGGATAGCCAATTGGACCTTGAGGACCTGGAGGCCCCTAAAATTGATTGAAGCAAAGAACCTTTGTGCAGTAGTTGGTTAACAAGCACTTAGCCTAATCCTTGTTCGTTCGCTATACTGCAGCAGTCTTGTGTGACATCAAAATAACACTGTACTGATAGACTTCTCAGGCTTCCTGCTATAAAGAAAAGTCACGGCATCACAAAGGATATTAAATAATTAGTAAACTTATGAATTTAGTTCTATTTATTTGCATATTCAGGAAATAACTATCCACAGTACAAATAAGCTGAAACTGGTAATTTCAGAATGTGAAAAACAAAAGTAAATATTTCAAAATAGATGACAATTTGCCACTAGTGGTTTCTTACTGGAGGAAATTTACATGGTGATTATGATGATGGCAGAATTCAAAAGTATAGATCAAAATAACGATAATTATAAAAACATGTCTTAATAAACAGATCTGAAAATTAGAGGTCTCATGGTGCTTAATCAATACTGACTGGTATTTGGATGTTGTTATTTACTGTTTGCTGAGTATTTAAATTATGTTTAACTTGGATACTTTGCAATTGCTGGTGGTGTTTAAACAAATGGAGCTCTTTATGCTGTGGAAGCAAGGAAGCTTGGAAACATACAGATATATGTCTGAGACTGACCTGTTTTGTTGATTCTCTGATGCTGGAGATGGACACACAGCACTATCTTTCCTTAATAATGTTTTCCGCTTTCAAACTGTCTCTTTTCATAAAATCTTTAGGCCCTTAACATCTCTAAGAAATAATCTTTTCTATCAAATTTGGCTGAAATCAATTAGTAAATTCAAAATGTATAAGGAAGAACTGGCAGCTGGTCACATACACTTACTTTCAAAACTTAAAAGTGTAAACTTAATTTTCCTAAGAAATTAAGGTAAAAACAACAGGCTTCTAGCTGATAACATTCTGGACAAATATTAAGCTATGTAAATAAATAGAGAAATTTTGAAACTCACCAGTGCACCTTTCTCTCCAGACTGACCCTCTTTGCCAGGATGACCCTGTTTTAAAGGAAATGTATCTGCTTTGGAAAGTAATCCATTTGTCAAATGACAGTTCATTATAAAAATACAATTATTTAATCACTTAAATTCCAAGTCAGTTGAGAATGTAATTGGTTTTATTGATGAGAATAGTAAATTTCAAGTTTTGCCAGACATGGTCCTAAATAACATGTAGTGATTCACAAAAACCGTACATGTTTTGGTGTCATCAATATCCTAACATGTTTTTGATATGTCTTATATGACAAATCCCCATTGCTTATATTCAGTTTACTATCTTGGAAAATTTTAAAATACATAGTTCATTAAAAGAACATATATAGTACATAAATAGTATTTGACATCTGCTTACCAGTGACTTTTAATCTTCCTTTAAAGTTTGTCTTACTAACATTGTATCCTTATTACTTGGTTTTTAAGCATACATATGCCAAGTGTTTAATCAAAATCTTCTAGAAGATACCTTTTGGCCATAAAATTTCATATTACCATCCAGTCTCAGAGGTCTCCTTAGCATTAAATGAGTCAAAAACTGCTGCTATTAAAGAGCTCATTTGTATTCTTGTACATTTCCAATAATTCCAGAATAATACACCACTTTTAACAATGTGCATCCTTCAAAACAGCATGACTTCTCCTTACATAAAAATGAAGTGAAATAGCATAGGAAAAATTTGGCTAATCTGAAAAAATGCCCTTGAGCTTCCACCTGATTTTAACACAGGTATCATGGGATCACATACAAAGCTCATTGCTATCAGGAAGATACTGCTCATTTTCTTCAATCACCAGTGCAATTCTATGGTTGTAAAGAGGTAATGTCAATTAGAACGTACTTAGTTTAACCTACTTCCCTTGCATTTCCTTGGAATAAAGCTACTTGTGCAGGAGTGAGATAGTTCTGTAGGGGTGTACTGGGTACCAGGATGGAATTTTCTTCATAGCTGTCCAGATGGTGCTGTGTTTTGGATTTGTGACTAAAACAGTTTTAATAACACACCAGTGATTTCACTATTGCTGAGGACTGCTTGCACATTATGGAGATTTTCTCTTTTTATCACTCTGCTCCCAGTGAGTAGGCTTGAGGTGGGCAAGAAGTTGAGAGTGAACAAAGACGGGACAAATGTTCAGAACTGACCAGAAGAATATTCCATACCACATGATGTAATGCTCAGCAACAAAAGCTCAGGGCAGGAGGAAGTAAGGGACATTCATGGTTGTGTTATCTTCCTAAGTAACTACTAAGCACACTGAGGCCCTGCTTTCCAGCAGTCAGCTAAACATATGCCTTCGTATTTGAAGCAGTAAATAAATTCTTAATTTTTCTTCATGTGTGCAGCTCTGCTCCACTTACTAAACTGTCTTTATATTGACCAATGAGCTTTCTCACTTTCATTGTTCTGATTCTCTCTTCCATTCCACCATGGAGGAAGTGCCCAGTGGCTCACTAGGGCCAACTCACCACTTTAAGATGTACACCATGTACAGACCTGTGCTAACAACTAATTCTTAGAGCATTTCCCTCTGCTTTTAGGGTTTAACAATATGCAGACTTTTAAAGAATGGTGAAGTTTGCAAGTGAATATTGTTCTCAGCATACAGAGAAAGTAAGGGGAAAGATCTAATATTCAAAGAATGATTCAAGGTATAGACTTCGAGCTGGACTGTTGTGTGCTTTTCTAACGTTCTCCTTGAAAATGGTACCTTGGCAAGTAAAGAGAGATTATGAAAGCTGTAGATACAATTATGTATTGGTAGTATCATGTATGCACTGAAACTCTGCTGTTCATTCTGTAGTAGCAAAACTCTGCTGAAAGTCAGGTTCAAAAAACACAGATTTAAGCTATGGTAAGATGAATTGTAAAGGAAAATGGCAAACGAAGGAGAGAGATGATTTGAGACTTCACACTGACTGTCGAATGGCTCTTGTCAGTGTAGGAAGATGACATTTTTGAAGAAAGAAACAAATTTATATGTTCCAGTGTAGACAATGAAAGAAGTCCAAGCGTGTAATATGAATATTAGGTCAGGAAGCAGAGAAAGAGCCAGTCTAAGAAAACAACTGATGACCATTTTTACTGATAATTTGCTTTGCTATATTGATATGGTAGGACATTCTGATCCTTTGTGTGTCAGCCAGGTCACTTCCACAACCCTGCAGATGTTTCAGATGGATTTCACCATCTGGGACCACAGACGTTTTTAGTAGCTGCAGCAAAAATATAAATTATAAAAGTTTTAGCAGCACAAGTAACACAGATGTGAGATGTATTTTATAATGCTGTTGCGAGTGAGGACCACGGGTCTTTCACTGTACGTTTTATTTTTGAGACACGGGTATTATTAAATATTAATTGGTAAGACTGTTTAGATATTCAAGGCATGAAATATTTGGTTACTTACAGGAGGCCCATCAGAACCAGGAAGTCCAGGAAGGCCAGGCTTGCCTTGAGGTCCCTAAATACAGTAACAGAGACACATCTTAAGAATGAGAATAAACATTCTATCTTTTGCTGGGATGATAAAGGATCATCCTGGTTGGGACCAGGACTTATACAGCCAGCAAACTAACGTAACACTTTAGTATCTTAATCTTTTAAAACAGATAGCAAACCAACCCCAGATCTAGAGTAGCTATGAGAAAAAGGAAAAAAAAAAAAATTAAAAAAAAACCATAAACACATGTAAAAACTATATCCAGTACATTCAATTTTAACGGTTAAGGATATAGAACGTAGTTATATCTAAATCCCTTGACACAGATATCAGGAATAAGACAAAAATATAATAAAACTAAACCCAGAAAGACACTATCATACAATTAAATAAACACAAAGCCAGTTCTTACAAACTTTATCCAATAAAAATCATCGATATTTTTCAATGAGATCTTGCCAGAGAACAGGCTTTGGGAATTAACCTATAAATATGCACACACAAAACTCAATATGGAGAAGAATTTTCCAGCTATAGAAAATTAAACACTATTTAGCATTTCAGGAATAAACTCATTCACCATATGAAAAAAAACCCAGCAAGCTCAGGAAGCAAAGAATAGAGCTTACAAAACCATAGCTCTCATAGCTGAAAAGGCTTGCAGTGACTTTGTGAAAGGCTGGAATGCATTTATTTTGGATGCAGTCCATTCTGTATAATAATCCTTCTTAGGCACACAGGTAAATAGAAAGCATATAAAATGTGACATTCTTGAAGCTGACAGAAGGCCTGTATCAAACCACAAGAACATGTACAGACCAGAAAAAAAACACCATGAAGACACACTATAGTTAAGCTAATAATATCAGAATTATGTCAGAATCTAATCCTTGTAAAATGAGAGCAGAATCTGCTGTTAGTAGATAAAAAATATTGTAATAAAAAAGAGTAATAAAATCAAGCAAGTTGTGAAATTAATTAACGTAAAAGTATACACTTTAATATTGTAGATGGGGTTCTGAATCTAAAAGCAGAAAAAGGAATCCAAACAAAATAATGCTTCTGACAAAGTGTAAATAAGAGTAAATTCAGACCTCTGATAGTTATCCATTTACTTGAGGATTTTAGGAAGATTTACAAATTTTTAGATCCCAGGTTACTATGCTTTTAAACGCAGCAAAGACCTTAAGCACTTAAGCAAGGTTGTTGCACAGAACTGACTGTGAAATACCAGAATAATGCTGTAACTTACTTTTTCACCGGGAGGTCCAATAGGACCTTGTGGACCAGGAAGGCCCTGTTAAAAAGAAACCAGCGTGAGAAATCAGGGAGAACCATACACATACATTCACCCTACTAAAGGTTCCTCATTAATTTGTTTAAACACACTGGCAAATATATGTGGCTTTTTCTTTTTCCCCTTACCAGTTAGATCAGGAGTTTTGTGTGCACCTTTTGCACAAGCCACTATTCTGGCAGTAGGTCTGTAACAAGATCCTATTCAGAAACCTCCTCCAGGTGTGGCCATTCCTGCTGCATTCCATGAACACTGAATGAGTCATTTTTCTCCTGAATGAAAAATCCTTCTAACAGCTCACTTGAAAACTTTGCTCCCACTGCCGTAGGCACACTTGTAGCATATTTATGAAATCCTTAAAGCTTTATCAATTTTGCATGTGAAAATATAGCCTTGTACTAATTTCACATTTATTAAACATTTGGTGCAAGTTGCAACTTATTTTTTTATTATTATTTTACACTTACTTGTGGGCCTGGGATTCCTTGTTGACCAGGGGGTCCTGGCTCCCCTTGAGGACCCTACCATACAAAAAAAATTAAAAAAAATATCAAGGCATTAGGTTTGCTTTTCTGCATTACAGATCTTCATTGTCAGAACTAAAAGGAAGACAAACTCATCTTTGTTCCTCCCTCTTAGAACTCTACTACCACCAACCTCTCTATCCATACGGTAGATTTTTTTTTAATAACAAACCACACACAGGACCTGAGCGCTAGAGCCCATGGTGCTAAAGAAGCTTGAGAAGAAAGCGTGGTTAGGTCTTATGGCTGAAGGCTAAGAAATAGAAGGTTTTCTTTTCAGTGTAAAAGACATGAGGGATCTGAATCTGAGGACAGAAAAGTTTAGTTAAATGGAAGGGATGGCACAGTGGCAGGGACAAGGGAATGTGGAAAGGATTTTTAGAATTCACACCCTTTTCAATTTCCAACTTACTTACCATGTTCCCCTTTGGGCCTGAAGGTCCATCAATACCTGCAATGCCCTGCAACAAACAACAGAAACACAAGCACCTTTCAATGGACTTTCATTTTTCCTTCTAGAAATGACAAATACAAAACACTCCATACGTACAGGTTGTCCAGGGGGACCAGGTGTACCTCTGGGGCCCAGTAGTCCCCGTGGACCCTGAAAGACAAGAAATTCTTATTAACAACTGCCTGACTATTTCTGAACAAGGAGCAGGTCTGGGTGAGGAATGTCACAAGGAGCAAGAATGATAAGGGAATGGCATCATGGGGACGGGGAGAGAAGGAAAAAAGGAAAGAGGGAAAGAAGGAAAGAAAATCACTAATAATACATTCTCCTGAAACCTATCATAGGTCTGAATAGAACATCAGTGGAAGGACATACTTTGATACAGTCAGTTGTGTTGTCATTTCAAAGAAAGGTACAGAACACTGGTACAGTATCTTCCACTGAGGTTTCATCACTGTTTTAGTGTGAAGATCTGACCCGAACAGTAGTATATGTTTGTACTCCTATCTTTAGAAAACACAATGGTCTATCATAATTTCTACTACTATTTACAGTGACAAACAGTGCTTTTATTTGTAGTAAAGATCAAATAAATGATTAAAAATTACTAATAATTTTATTATAATTAATGCAAGGCATTCTGGATAGACACAATGAGGTTTGTTTTTCTTACCTCTAAACAAAAAATCCATAAAGACCAAGGGCTATTCTTCTAGATCAAGTGAGCAAGATTTGCTCAATAGCATAAACTTTTGACTTTACACTATGGAAATGAAAAATAATTTTCATCATTTGTGTCATCACTCATATCACACTTGCTAAAGTAGGCAGGACAACATCTCCAGTTTCCTCATGTATGATAAAGACACAAGTCACTAATACTTTGACTGCAGAATTTTCTTGTCCCTTAGCAAGTAGGCAAAAGTATATCATATGTTTAGGGTAAAAATCCCCTTTCTGAGGCTTGATTTTTTGCCTGCAATGCAGAACTCTGCTCTGCAGTGACAACACCTGCAGAATTCTAACTGACAGCAGTGGAACTTCTGTATTGCAAACAAGCGTAAAAATATACACTGAAGCACAGTAGTGGGAAAAAAAGGGGGGAGGGGGGCTTATTTTTGAATAAATAAATGGAAAATATTTTCAAAACAACAGGGGTTTGGATATGTTCTCATGTATCAAAGTCTGCAGTGACTGATTTTTACACTAGCTCAAAAGAATAAGAAATAGGCTCTGTGACTACTGGAGTTCTGAATACTTATCTGGATATACATCTGATTTAATTCTGATTTTGTGAGTGGTGTTTCACCTCCAACAAAACAGATCATTTGCTTACTTTTCAGGTAATATTGGTATTCTCATACATACATACATAATATGCGCACAAATTTTTATATCTGAAACCCAGAACAGTTCAATAGAAAGAAATCTGAGAATTACATTTGTTTGTAAAACAGTGTACTGGTCAGAAACAAACAAAGAAAGCATTGCTTACAGCTTCACCTGGGAGACCTCTTGGTCCAACTTCCCCATCTTCTCCCTGTTTTTGTACAAAGGAAATATGAGTTTTAGAAAAAAAGAGCAGATATTATGACTGTATTCCCATTACATGGGATTCTCTCCCAGTTTTACTGTGAATCTGAAGTAAATAGCAGCTTACTCTTGATCCATCTTCACCAGGTAAACCAGGAGGTCCCTGTGGGCCACGGTCTCCCTGTAGCACAAGAAAAATTATTAAAATAATACATCCGTGGCTGAAAACAACAAAGAATGGGAAAGGAAACGAAAATAAATGTGTCAGCTGCAGTGTGATGTGTCAAAACATGTGTTAACATAATGATGTTAATCTGTTACAGTACTCAGTAAAGTCTTTTATTACTTTACTACAAAAACAAATGAGCATTATTGAAACAATGAAATATCTGTTTGTAAAATTTTGTTCTGTAAGTATTCATTGCCGCAGAACACACAGAAATTGCTGCTCCAAAAGACAGTCTTAATCTGTACCCACATTCTTCTTTGTCTCTTCCCTTACACAATGTATTTCTGCTACGAAAATAAGGAAGGTGTACATGCATCAGGAGTTAATACACCAGTTGTAAGGTCCTGGAATACACACAGTGAAGCTCACTGACTGCCTTTCACAGCCACCCATCCTGGCACCAGACATTTAGAGCATTGGGGCTGATTTGGCAGAGGTTTTGGAATGCAGCCAGACTTCCACACTTCCCCCCTGGGGCTGGGGCTTTTCAAGTCTCAGTATGCGAAGCCTCAGTACATTCTGGAGCACACACTTGTAGGATTTATTTTTCTTTCCCTTCTAAAGAGAACTAGTGTGCTGCATAGCTCTAACACCACTGACCAACCTCTTTCTAGGCAGCAGGTTTTTAGACTGTGACTTCCTTCTAGCATTGGACAACAACCAAGTATTCATCCTGTTTTCCTTAATTTAATCAGTGCCTCCAAGGAGCATGACCACTGCAGCGGATTATTGCAGAGATATATGGAATCACTCTTCAGTGGCTCCATTCTTCATGCTTTCAAACTTTAACTTTCCTAGGGGATTTTAGGTAACTTGGTCTCTTATCCCAGAGTGCTCTTGTATTAAAAATGTTAGAATTTTATTCCATTTCTTTTCTCTTCTCTAAAAGTTGGAGTCATTACTGGAAAGAATGAAATTCTATGAACTGCACTTTCAGAGACAGAAGATTAATTACTACAGCAGTTTTGACATTTTGCTAAGCTTTGAAACTATTCAACATGATTTTCTGGTACAGTATGTGGTTTTCTGCATGCTAAAAGATGCTACTGAAAGATGACTCACAAGATGCATGATCTGTGTTCTAACTTCCAATTAATATCTAGGTAAAAACTGACTTAAACCTTCAGACGCTGAAGAAGCTCAGCCTCCCGAGGGCTACCTTTCTCGTCTTGCAATAGCATGGCACTCAGAAAGAGAGTAGAAGCTTGCATTCAGTGTCCTGATATTGTCATACCATCAGAACACAACTACCCTATCAGCATTCTCAGTTCTTCAGTACTCTAATTCTTTTCTTCCAATGTTCTGCCAAGCCAGAATTTCTTTTTTCTTAGACCTTTACTTCTAGTAGATAGTCTTGCTTATTTTACACTTGAGAAGAGGTACAGTTCTAGTAAACCTAAACAAAAAATGTTCAGTCATAGAAATTAAGACTAAAAGGAATACTACATCATGTGGTCTATTTCCTCTATACTGGACGCCAGCAACTCTCATCCAGTAATTCCTGTCTGACAACTTGTGTTTGACAAAAGCATAACCTCAAAAAGACAAGAAATTTGCCACTCACAATTCAAATAATTCTAAAAGAAGTCCTAATACATCTACTTTAAAGTTAGATGTTTTCAGCATCAGTTCTTTTATAACTGAAACACTAACACAATAGAAAAAAAGTATTTCTCTCGTCATTTTTTTCTCTTTACTTTAAGCCAAAGAGAACTGAATATTTGTTTTACATGCTGTCAAGAAGTTATGAATCCAAAGAGGTGCATCTAGCTATCTGGTCTGGCTTTGAACTGAGCTGATTTCAGAGAGAATGTAGTTAGTTATTTTAAAGAAGACTGCCACATAAACATGAGAATGCAGTGATTTTTAAATAGTGAGATGAAAAAATGACAAAAAGAAGTCTTTGTTTTCATTAACGTTACAAATTTCAATACAAACTTATTCTTTGATTTCAGTTCTCTTTTATTTATTTAGGAAATATGAAACAAATAAAATTTTTGCAAAAAAGAAGAATTCTTTATGATACGGAATGTCCTATGGACTGACGATTCTGCCATTAGAGGTTGGAAAGCAGACAAGACACGTACCCTGGCTCTGAACCAATTTCTGCTTAGCCGTCAGAGTCGTAACAAGAACTTAATGTCTAGCCCCCTCTGCTGGTCACATGCTGACGAAGCCAAATTTCAATTCTGTGAAGTGCTGATTACCTTACACTTTTTAATAAGAAGGAATGACAGAAAAGGATCAAGATCTTTGCATGACAATAAAAGTTCTCTTTCTATTGCTAAAGAACTCAAGAGAGTACCCTTAGAGGTTATTACAAAGCACTAAGTCACCGACCAGTAGTCAACATTCTTGAGATTTTCCAAGAAGGGCAGCAACCATACTAACCCATTGAAGGGTGAGAGCTATAATCATTCCTTGGTCATCAGTACACATGGGAATATTTAGTTCTGAAATTCCTACCTACTGTTTTTTTATGCATTTACCAGGTTTTACACTCAGTAGAATATTTTATTACTATCTTAGGGGTATAATTTAAAGCAGAAAACCCCTGCTGTGAAAGATGCCACCTCATCCACTCAATTGGTATGACAACAGGAGCTAGTTGTTTTAAATATTATTTCAAATTTTCCCGAATTATCTGATGTGACTTTGATCTGTCATTAATCCAAAGTTGTTGGAATGAGCCACGCTAAAAAGTTCAGTTTGCAGTTCCAATTCTCAAATGCAATTTTTGAGCAAGCTTCTTGTAGGTTAAAAATTTTCATACTCCTGATACAGAAATTTCATGCTAATTTACTGTGCTACTGTTTCCCTTAACAATCAATTTAAATCCAGCAGGCAAATTTCTTCATCAAAAAAACCCAACAAAAACAACCCTAAAGCAAAACCTATCTGAAGATGTGATCTGAATTCTAAAAATATATTTAAATGAATAATATGTGTGAACTGTAGTCTGTTGATTGATATTACTAAAATATTTTGAGGAATACATTACCTGACAATATAGATATTATTCTGTAGTGTGAAATGCTGACATTCTGTTTCAGCTTTCCTCAGAGTCCTCAGTGCTATTCTTATTGAATAGTACGTTATTTCTGTGACTGTATCATTATGCTGTTGTATAAATATGCATGTTTTTCTTACCCTGTTACCTTTATCACCAGGGAGGCCAGGAAGACCATCAAATCCTCTGTCACCCTTGGAAAGAAGAAATCATAGTTTCTGAAAATTACTCCTTACAATCTGTATTACTCTGAGTAAATTGCATCTTCTTTCTGTGTTAATTTTGAGTTATGTTACACCTTTTTATTGAATTAAATATATGGAAGGGGGGGGAGCAAAAAGATCAAACTCTCAAAGTTTTCTTCTATGTATTAAAGCTAGAAAATATGCCACACCAGCTTCTTCGCTGCACTGTAGGTATGGTGTTTATAAAAAGAAGTCTAAACTGAAATGAAAAGCTTGATTCTAGCTGCCCTTTGTAGTTGCGAGACTGACTTCATTACTGCTGATACTCTGTAAAGAAAAACTAAGAGGGATATAATCATGCCCAAAGAATCGAGTTATTTCAAGGTCAAGCTACTAACCATTACCATTAATTAGCATATTTCAAATACATGATTCATTCTCAACTCTTGCATTTGACCCAGCTATCTGAAACCTCAATATTTTCACATGAGAGGAGAATTTTGGTTTGGCCCGGACGGAAACTCTGGTGCTTGCTTAAAATCCATCCAGACCATTCCAAGGTCTCATTATTTACCTTTGCACCAGGTTCTCCTGGCATTCCTCTGGCACCATCAGCTCCAGGCCGTCCCTGCAGAAATGCAAAAGGGCAAACAGTTGAAAATGCAGTGAAATTAGTAATATTTAAACATCTAAATAGCATCTATTTACCCAGAGCAGGATTGATATGTATGCTACCTACCCTTTTGCCAGCTTTTCCACTTGGACCAGGGGCACCTTGAACACCACGAGGACCCTGAATTTAAAGAGTACAGCAAAAACCTAGTTAAATATCTCAACTCTGGAACAGGATTGGCTTTTTATACTGAGAGGTGACTTTTTTTTTTTTTTTTTCCCCAGGAGATGATAGACTGTAGTTTTCAAATACTGATTTGTATTAATAGAACACAATCATCCAATCTGGCTTAACTCTTTTTAACACTAGTGTTCATGAGATGACACTACACATGGCACAGTTGGCCCCTTTACTTAAAAGCTTGTTATGTTCTTTTGATGACTTTGAAGATCCCAACCCTGTAATTTGAAAATTCTTATTCCTGTCATACCAAAATTATTTTAGGCACATAATAATTATTTGATGAAAACTGAAGAGTGCTTATTTTAGATTACTCATTCATATGCAAACAGGAGTTGTGCTGGTAAATAGCTCACATGCTGTCTTAGCTTCATAGAGCATAGTTTTAACTAGAGGAGGATCAAATTACTTCAGACTGAAAAACCTCATTGCACTGTTCAGACACGTAACTGTCACTGTAGGCTGAGTGGATGTATGTTTCTGTAAAAGTATTCTTATCACCCATCCAAATGTGTCTTTCTTGCATGGAAATAACAGTGATTAAGGACTAGCATCCAAAAATATTGAGTAGGAAGAGAAAAAATGCTAAAAATGTAAGTAAGCAACCTAGAAGACTGGCCAGTTGTTCATGATTGCTCAATTACTTTCTTTTTCTTCTGCAAATATCCATGTTCAGTTGTAAGACAGGTACTTAATCATGTAGCTGATCCATGATACCACTTGGAATATGGCAAAATTATTGTTTCAAAGACATACATCATGATTTCTTTAAGAATCCCCTATTATTTTTAGGTTTAAACTAAAAGATTTCAGTACTCTTTTACATCACCACAGGAGCTGATACAATAATAAGATGAGAATAAAAGCATGCAATGATTCCTGAAGACCCCTTCTTGCTATGTCATTGAGTTCTTCTTGAAAATATTCCTATTTATTTAGTAAATAGAACCTTATGAGACCCAATGAGATCACAGCCCAAGACCATATATGCAGATTGACATTTAATTACTGAACAGAGATAAAAGTGACGACATTCCACAAGTTATAATTGTTCTTTCTTTTGTAAAGGCAGATGGACTTTCTTCAAAATGAAACATCCAGCTAACACATTTAATTGAGACTGTATTGTAAAAGCTATTTTTCCTCAATTGCATGTGGAAAGCACATCATTAACCATTTTCTTTGAAGAGATATAAATGCATTTTTGTGAGGATAAACAAGTTCAAACATAACAAGCAATAATATTGTACCTGAGGACCTGGTTCACCACTTTCTCCCTTAGCACCTGCAGCTCCAGGTCCTCCCTTGATGAAAAAAAGCAAAAATATTGTTTGAATACAGAACTTTAAGCTACTAAGTTATTTTTCTATTCCTATATATTGACAGGGAGAAAAAAAACCCAGACAATCTCCTGTTTATTATGTAGTGTGAATTCACCCTTTGAATCTGAAGGTATAACCCAAAGCACATTGTATAGACCCTGGGCCTACTGGTCAAAAAACTGTCTCTTACAAGAGAAAAACTCCCATAGATTTGAATGAAATCAAAAGTGACACTTTGTGCTATAAAAATACTTGAAAGCTAAATATGAGCAGTTTGCATGCGAACAGAAGTCCACCAGCTGCAAGGAAATCAATAGAAATTAAACCCATCTCTTTTCACCTTCAACCATTCCTGTGTTTCACAGACGAAAACACACTCAGAGTTCAATTCAAAGATCACTAACTGATGCAATCTTACCACAACCTACAGTGATATTTTAATAAAAATATTTCTGCATCTGCCGTGAAAAAGTGCATTTATTTTATATTTTTATTATGATTAAATGATACAGATCTTCAGTTTTACCTATAAAAAGACCTAAAATAAATCTTCACCTAGGCTATGTGGAATCTGAGGCAAAATTAGTGTCTTCACAGTGGTCTCTCAAAGTCTCTGGACATGCTGACATAGAATGCAGGCTCAGGGAAGGTACATATTTAAGTACTACAATGGGTAAAAGTTTTTTTTGCGTTTCTGACCTCTGAAACAGGTCATAACCAAATTAAGGTATTCAACACAAAAAGAATCTTTCAGACCTTGAAAGACTGATCCTCCTCCCATGTTTACCATAGTGACCATTCAAAGTAAGAAGTTGTCTCAAGGCTTAGCTTAGTGCTGGATCTATCATCTTGAAATGGAAAAACGTCCCACCAACACTGCAACTACTGAATCAAATTCTAAGCAAACTGAAAATCATATCTCTGGTAACGGCAGTGGAAAGAACAGTAGTGACAGATGGCAACTGCTGTAAACTCTGCTTTTAATTAACATCAGTAAGCAGAAATTTATCTTGCATTCTACGCTAATCAAGTATGTGAACTCCACACTCAGTTGAAGCTAGACTGGGGCTACAAGAATCCTGTGTTTAACATTTTTAATGAATTATGTGCTTGTCTGTATCTCATTGGCTACTAAATTAACACAGTACAGTTCATATTAAGATAAAGAGATCCAATTATTTCATTAATTTAAATAATCTGAGCACACAAACACACCAAGAATCTTCAGTTGTTTCTGGAACTCTAGGCCTAAAATGTTGCCAGATTAAAGAGTTGGATTTCTAGATCCTCCTGGTGGCTTAGTAGAAAAACATCTACTAATGTTATTCAGTTAAATTTTGTATACAGAAATACACGATGACTTTGAAAATGTATCTGGCATGAAATATAACTAAAGGTATATAGCCCACTGAGGAAAAATTGCAAAAGAAGGGAAAAGAACTGTATTTCCAACACTGTGATCCCACAACTTCAAAAGACCAATCTCTACAAGAGGGATGAATAGAAGGAAACTAATTAAGAGGAAATTATTATTGCATTCTGGAAAAGATCAGACATTCTCAAACTTCTCTTGCTTTTTTGTGCGTATGCTACTACAATTGTAACTGACACATAATTGGCATCACTTTCTCTTTACACAACAAACCATATGCAAACTTGTTTTATCCTTTTTTCTTGGTTCCTTAGTGGTCATTTGTTTTAATTTCTCAATAGCACAATTGTGTTCTTGTCCATTTTACAGCTAGAAGCTTGTCTGGTGTAATGGAAAATGCTAACATTGCACTTTGTGTCCATCATCATCATGACAATAGAAATAAAAATTACAGCAGACACAGATCAAATTAAGGAGGCCAAATATTTTTTAACCTAGCTGTGCCACCAAAATAGACAAATTAAGTTTCCAAATAAAAAGACTCTTTCAAAAACGGATGCTATACAATCTTTAAAAGAGAATTTCACTCCATGTCAGAGGATGAATATAGTCACCTGGGAGAACTCAGAAAAGAGTTCTTTTCTAAAATGGTTATGATTTTGGCTGCAGCATTTATTTTAGTTCATACTACAGATGCTCTATAATAGCTTTTAAAAGATGTTAAATGCTAAATAACACCATTTAGTAGACTGCTGTGTCTGAAATATTCATCTTCTAAAAGAGGAAATTGCAATTGGCAGATAAATCAGGTGATTTTGGCTTGCTCAACTTCCTATCTGTTTTTGTACTTTCATTGGACATTGATCGCCCTTTTAAATTCTCTATAGGCATTACAGTAGCAAGCCTATTGTGACCAAAAAGCTGCTTTACACATCCTTAGAAAAACTGTTGTTCGTGTTCTGTGTATAGACTTCTTAAAAAATAAAAGCTTTCAAAATATCCCACATGGTCATTTCCCAGATCATTCAGTATTAGCAGTACAGGCCAAATTCAGGTCTTAAGTAAAAAAATGCAACAATTATTTTAGAAATCTATGTTATTTTTGCTTGCCTATATAATGTATCTTAAGAAATTTCCAGATTCAGCTTAAAAAGTGAGCACAGCCATTCTGCACACTCTTGCTTTAGTATATTCTTCTGTAGCATTTCATATTTGCTACCAAAACTTTGTAAATATTGTCACAGAGATTACTGACTGTAGAGGCATATGTAGTTATTTCTGTAAGACTGCTTGGTAGCCTAACTCCACCAGTGTCCAAACATTCCAAAATCTACATTAAAAATTCATTTAGTGTTCAGGCTGCATTGTAATCTTCGAATAACAATAAAAACTGTGACCTTAATTATATCACTTTCTTTTCAAACAAAATAAGAACATGTGCAGAGGTGCAGGCAGTGCCAGAGCGAGATCAGTGAACTTTTATTAGAGTGTTCTTAGATTCATGCCTCTGTTTTGCTTACATACCACAGGACCTGGTCTTCCAGTGAGTCCCATGGGACCAGGTGGACCTCTCATTGCAATCTGAGAAAACAAACAGAACAAGTCATCAGGTGCCAAGAAAAAGCTGCCAGCCCAGCATACGAATTCTGTATTAACACAACGTCATAATGCACTAGCAAACAGGCCCCATCATTCACTCAGTTATGAGTGTATTCTGTCGTAAGGATATCTACCATCATGAAATGACGCTTACAGCTCTTTACTTCACGCTCTGAATGTCATAAAATGGAAATTCATTTGGAATTATACTCTTGTGGCAGTTCTATTTGCAGGCTCTTGTGCTTACCCTCGCTTGCTGAAGAATAGCTTGTGCTTGAGCTTCCTGAGCTGAGATTGTTGGGCCCTTCTCACCATCTCCACCAAAGCGGAACTACAGGTATCAAAAAAAGAAATGGAATTCAAAGTTTATAAAATGAAAACCATACTTATTATTCACTGCAACCATGTAAGCCACTTTGAAGACGCTGAGTCTCAGTATTTAGTGCATTCCATTAACTTCAGTAGACTGCCGCACTGGGGACTGGGGCCACTGGATCCAGTAAGAGTAAGAGTTTAGAACTGAAGAACAAATCTAATTGCTTAAGTGAAAATATTTTGTTTATTGTATTTTTTAAAAATTAAAACGTATCAAAGTTAATTAACTTTCAGTGCATTTTTAGCTATCTACAGAAAAATTAAATTTAACTTAAGGCAGAATTCAATGTGAAAAAGACATTTGGTATCTAAGAGTTTTGTGTAATTTCTGACAATTTCAAAATAAACTAACAAATGCTCTGCACTCATGATCTGTTATTGTTCATGAAACTGCTGGTAGAAGCTTTGCAGTTTTGAAGGGACACTGAGCTGCAACAAGTAGCATGGTTTTCCAAAGGTATGGCATGAGCACAGTGGATGTCAGGGCAATGAATCTTTCACTGCCCACAACAGTCTGTTTGTACGGTTTACCTGTGCCCAGAGTTGGCATGGTAACTGAAGTTTTTCTTCTGCAATCATAGTAAGATCAGAATGAAAGGCTTTCTTTGGCAAAGTGATGGACAGCTTACTTGCTTTAAGCCCCTGCAAATAAGTACCCGACTCTTCTCACATGAGAAAGGAGGAGAACTATCAAGCTTGTTGCCATTTGAAAGGAAGCCAGATGGCTTTGTAGGCATCTGCATAATGCAGAATCAACGCAACTTTCAAAATATTGTTCCAAGCAATTAATTATCTTGCATCCATTGAAAGAGTGAACCTATTTTTATGAATTCAAGCCCCACACATGATAACGAAGAGCCTCACAAAGGCCTCTCCTACATGTCCTTTAGGACTCTGAAAGTATCTCTGAGAAAAGATAGTCTAGCTACGGCCAGATTTGAATCCTGCTGTTTACTCCTTTACACCAGAATGGGTCTCAAGCTGGTCAGCAGGTCATCTGTAATAAAAGAACAGCAGCTCTCAGTAGAGCCTGTAAGTGGCTGAGGGAGAATAAGCAATTAGGAATGATAATTATGACTATAATAGTGACGACAGCAACACTGTCCAGAGTAATAAAACTCCCAAGAAATGCTCATTAACTTGGAAATCTGCTAAAAATAAAAGTGACATTTTATACTCCAAAACATCTATCCTCATTTTGTATGATTAAATACTTAAACAGTTCCCAATTTTTAGAAGAAACTGTATCACCTCATTGCAGCCAGAACTAGACCTGGAGGATACGATTTTCTCCACTGAATGTTTAGAAAATGCAGCAGAATAGCAGCATATTTCAAATAGTTAGCAAAGATCAACCTGAGACACAGACTCAGAAACAATATGATGTCCCAATAAATAAAATGGTAAATGAAAATGGTAAAGAAGTCTGGATGTTGGTTAAGCTACTAGGACAGAATTCAGGACAGCTGAAGCCAAATCAGAAATTCTCCCTGAGAAACTTCTCTTTTGACTTGAAAAACTACTTGAGCTCAGACTGATTAACATCTTAAACAAAGGCTTGTGATATTTTATAAATTGACTGATAGGTAAAGTATTAGTCCACACTTACTACTTTTAATGGAACAAAGTGGTAAATCAGCCTCTTCTTTCACAGCAATTACAGTTGGAAGAATGATTTGGGAATAATACTCAAGTGCCATTTTTTCATCAACTAATTATTGGGGATTAAATATTTCTGTTATACAGCCAGCTGTGATAACAAAACACTAGTGCAAGTATGAGATAATAACTAGCTCACTTTAATAATCTTTCATTGATTGTTTCTTAAATAAAAAATAAACTTAAAATCATCCTTTCATCATTGATGGAGTCTTGCCTCTTGGAACAGAACTGCGGCAACTACAGCTCTGAGCCTTTTTACAAAGATAATCTCACAGAAAATATTGCCCTTTCCTTTACAATTGTTTTATTATTACTCTGGTATATTATTACTCATCAAATCTTTCAAATATACACACTCTGGAATAATAACTTCCATGCACACAGTACATTTCATACTAAAAAGCTGCAAGACACTTTTGAGAGCTTTGAGCTTGTCCCTCAACCTGCTAAAACAGATGGTGTTTTGCTTTGATTCCAGTGGGAGCAGAGCTGGCTATGTGCATCTATTTCTTTTCAAAGGATGCTCTGACTTTTCAAAGAGGACAGTGAAGTCCAATTTTAGGCACAGAATGCTTAAATCTCTCCAAGTGAAGGAGATTTGAAAGCACACATGCCTGCCTTTGTGCAACAGCAAATTCCTTGTTTGGGAAATATGTATCAGATAATAGCTACCACTGAAAAAATAAGGACCATTTTAGTGTATGCAATACAGTCATGTAGGTTCTGATCAGGCAGCCATGCAGGAGCTAATGCCTATGTTTTGTCTGAAAAGAAAAACCAACAAATGACCTCCAAATGATTAAACCATACGAGAAACTCTTATCATCTCTCATTCCAAAGACAAAATCAGATGAAAAAGTAAGTACATTTATTGAAACCCTATCTTTTTGGAGTCTGACTACCCTAGAACCATAATGCAACTTACCGGCAGCATTAACATGGTACCTGGGGGACCTGCTAAACCATCAGCACCAGGGAGACCAGGACGACCAGGTGGACCCTGGGAGAATATAGGGATGACAGAAAAAGGGATGAGAATGAAAGGACAAGTTATTTAAGGAAAACCTTTTGAGTCACTTATGCTAGTATTCATAATGAGGCACTTTGGGAATGTTATTGTGGTAGTTAAAGAAGTAGGCTTGGGGAAAACATTCAGCAATAGGGAAGAAAGCTATTCTCTAATTACCTCACAAATTGTTTTAAAAATGATGTGAAGAGAACCTAGATTTCATAGTTAGGCTGAGTTGAGGTGTTCCAGTGTTTATTTTATCTGATACATAGAAAACTAACACTGCTGATTTTCTTTAAAAATTTTTGAGTAGGTTTAATTTTGAATGGCTACATAAGTCCTATAGTTATGACCTGAAATCCACTTTCATGAATTCTCTCTTCTGTGCCCATTTAAAAAGAGCTACATATTTTGTGTAATCTAGAGTTGAAGAAATATACCAGTGTGTACACAATTCTTACGGTTGCCAACAGGCAGTGCTACACTGATTAACACCGCTGTTGTGACAACTGATTTATCTAATTGCATCTTTCCTCCCAGCAGTTTGCAGGCTGCAGTTTTACTAGATGAAGCTGTCAAAGACATGAAGGACCTGCATTATGAGTGCTCATTTGCATACTGCATGTTTGAGAAAAAAAGTATATATTCACCAGAATAACTCTGCAGGGTTGCAATGACAGATCAACAAACATCAAACTGACTTAAGTGATTCCTTCTGGCACTCAAGAGTTGAAGAAAACAATCGGAAAGCTGATCCTAAAAAATGTGGTCTTTTTTCCTCTCTCAGGGAATTAAGATCAATAATCTGTTATTTTTAACTCTTTCTCCAAAAAAGTCTGGAACATCATAGAACAAATCCCTATTAATGGCATACTATAGGTAGATTGTAAATAGAGGATTATTGCCAATTAAAAAGTATTGAATAACACGACATCATAATTAGAAAGAAGCATTATATATCTGGCCATTTCAAAGTTAACGTTAAAAAATTGTTAAATGCATCCACAAGGCACTCAAAGAACCTTCGCTCTGACATATAGCAACTTTATGCCATATGATTATGAGACTTTGTGTTACCAAGTGAACCTGAGGGTTCTTTTTTCACTTTTTTCTCCCATGGCAGCATTTTATGTGAGTAAAATTAATTCAAGCAGTGAGTACAAGTGAGACTTGTGCATAAGTGGTCTTCTACAGAAGGGTATGTTCATTCATTTCTCAATTATCTTATACCCAATATTAGGATTAGAATGACAGAATAATTTATTACAACAGCTGAAGAACCATAGGCATTTTTTACTTAAACAACATTCCTTTTCTGGAGAGGCAATGTTACTTTTCTACCAACCTAAGATGAAAACTAGTCAGAATAGTTACAGAAAGAGCTACAGTCTTTATTCATGTACACTAATTGTTTTATAAGAAAAAAATCATATGTGCCCACACATATGTTGAAGTCAGGCACGTTACTTCACTAGGATTGAATCTGAAAGCAGAATCTAGTTGCAGACGTCTGTATTGTTCTAGTGGGTTTGGTAACTAATTCCTACAATTATCTCTTTGTATAATGTTATCTTTTTTAATAGAAGAAATGAAGTCTATTCCATGGCAGGAACTCGATGTGTTTATTCAAGAATTTTCTTATAAGCAACTTAGTGAGCAGCTAGATTAAAAACTGAGTATTATGTGGATTTATTCCATTTTAATGTGTTAAAATTCCAATTCTATCACTTTAGATTCCAAAATAAATCAGATTCCAAATCAGATTCCAGTTAATCTACAGGAAAGAAGTGTGAAATTAGAGTGTATGCTGGTTTATTATCAAGGTGAAGCATTGTTGGGATTTTACTATTATCTATTTATTGAGGCAAATGCATCTTCTTAGCACCTTGCACTCACAAATTCTGTAGAACAATGATATTGTTTTTCTCTGCATCTCTGCATTTTATGGCTGAGGTCATACTGATTTTTTCAAGATCCATACAAGATATTTTAACCTACTGCTTTTTTCTATTTTAAAATTATTTACATCAAAACATACATTGACATACTGGCAAACTGGAACTTTATTCTTTTTCATTTTCTATTCTTTCTATCTTTCATATTTCTACCATTAATTAAATATTTATCCAGTTTTTCAGTTGATGTACTCAGCTGAATAAATCAGCCTCAGTTCCATTGAATTTTCTTAAGCTGTTTTTCAGATCAGGACCTAACACACTTGCTCTTGTATAATTAATGCAAGACATACCATGAATACCAGGATAATCTGTTTGTTGACTTACCCTTTCACCAGGGTCACCTGGAGGACCAACAGGACCTTGTAAGCCTGGGGGACCTGTAAGACCCTATGGAAAATGAATGACAAATTATTATGTTGAATGATGGCTCGCAGCACGTTTCTGAATTTTTTTTTTTCTGGAAAGTTAGGTCGAATACATGTTTTGAGAAAATCGCATATATTAGTGCATAACTTTTTTTTTCTTATGAAGATTTGTAGTTAATACTTGGAAGTATTTGATTTTCACATGCACTCAGCTTGCAGCATGCTCTCATTGAAAATGCTGGACATGACCCTTATTTACTTCCTTCTTAAAATACTAAGTCCAATACATCCCCTGTGAACTATGATAAGATCAATTCTGTATTAACTCATGAATACCGAAACACAATGGCAATAAAAAGAAATTGTAATTAATCTACATACAGCAGGTCCTCTTGGTCCCGGAGGTCCTTCAATGAGCATACCCTGTTGTGGGGAGGAAAAAAGATACTAACTGGTCACATCTTGGACATAGATATAACAATTTTTCTAGCTGAACTATTAAAACTAATATTTCTTAGTTTTATGACAAACTTTTCTTAGGATCTTCTGTCCACATAGTGTAATAATATAGAATTTTGGTGAATAAGTTTGTAGGATGTCTTAATTTTTGTCCTACAAGTTTTCAACTAAAAAAAATAATTAAAATAAATGTACTTCAAATTCAGCTGCTGTATGATGTTTTAAACCTATTTTGATTTCTTTTTTAGGAATTACATTGAGATCTTCATAGGTCATTTACTAGAATTAGAATCTGAATTGTTCTGTTACTTAAAAATTAGAAAGACTTCTAGGCTACAGGGATCTTGCAGTACTAGATTCACAATAACAATTTATCTTTAATATATTGTTAAATAATTTCTGTGAATAATTCTGGTTATTTTTAGACTGAGGGTCTTATAGCGCCTCATAATACATTTTTAGAGTGTAGATGCCAGTCTGATTTCGAGGTCACACTAAGACCCAGGAACAGATCACCTCCACTTATACCTGGCTTCCACAGGAAAGAAGACTGGGCAAGAGCTGGAAGCTAGCTGTAGTGAACTCCAAAAATGTTGGAGAGCAGCAGTGGATATCTCTTCAGTATTATGGAAGTAAACTATATCTTGCAGTCTAAAAAACTATGCATTTTATGAGATAACACACAGTGAGCTTCTTCACCGATCATGACTGACAAGCCAGTCTTAACATACAGCTTATTCATTATTGTATTCCTCTATCTTTGGTGAATGGTAACTGAAACAAATGCTAATCCTAGGATAGCAATATAGAATCAAAGGAAGTTCTTGGATCACAGAATTCAGGGTTTGAGGTTTACGTAATGATGACTGTATGGGAACTGTTGAATCATGGCCTGAACCTCTGATTGACCACCTGAGGCAAGCACTGAGTCAGCCATGGGAGCACAGGTGAAAGCAATTCACCTGTGTGCCTGGAAGGGGTGGAGCCAGGCTCCACCTCTCCTAGACCCCATTTAAGGGCTGACTTCCATGGAGGAAGGATCTCTTCCTGGAGATCACTTCTTCTGGAGTCTTGTGAGCCTACAACACCGGTGAGCACCTTTCCTCTGTTTGACTATTCTTACTAGCCTGACTTCTCTATATACTGGTTAACTTTACAACCTGTTAACCTTACGACCTGTTAACCTTACAGATGACACATAATAGTATTTTATAATGCTTCAACTTCAGCTATTTTTTCCCCTTAATATTTTGTTCTTCATTTGCTATGAAATAAAAAATAGACCAAACTTTAACTTCTGTTTGAGTCAAATACATATTTGAAAGCACTCCTTGAAAATTCTAAAAGAATGAACCACACAAGCACTGAACTCCTGCCACATATTATATGAAAATGTACTATTTTTTAATATTTTAAAAATCCAGGTATATTTTATTTTATAGCCATCGCTCAGTAGAATAACATCCTGCTGCAAAAGCCAAATAATTACCACACTACTTAAAAATGAGAAGAAGTATGTAGGCTACTGCTCCATTACTGCAATTATGACTGAGTTATAACATTTGAAACAAGTATTTAATTATACCTTCAGCACTTTGATTGCACAAGCATGGGTTAAACATTCAAGCATTTAGTTAGGCTCTTAGGTGGACTTCCGGCCCATGCTGAAACTCGTACTTACTGTGTTACCTGAGCTGGAAGTTAGAAGCTATCCCTGCACATTTGTCCAAGCAGCAGTTAACACTAACTGGCCCGAAGAGCAGATCTATGCTCTGTTTTTCTCTACACAAGAAGATTCTCCTTGTTTTAAGTGGTATGTGGTCAGTCTCTTGTGAAACAGAAAGAGAAGGCTGAACAGGCTACTGTCTTTTGCCACCTTTACACAGTCCACACTGCAGGTGATTGTTTCAGAGATCACGGATAAGGTTACTGTCATTGTATCATGAATGACGTAGTTTGAAAACAACTTATCAACAGTGTGCAAGTTATATAGTGCTAAAGAAAAACTCACCCACGTCTGTACTTACGGGTTCAATCACAGCTGGTTCTCCCTTTTGTCCTTTTTCTCCATAAGCCCCGTGTTGAGTCACCTGACCAGTAAAAAAAGCCCCCAGAATGAAAATAAGTAGAAGGCCTAAGGACCTGGCACAATAAAGAGCTGCAACAACCAGTAACTGAAAGCTAAAGCTGGAACTGTACTGTGCTGTAAAAAATATATCACAGGTACACATATCAATCAAAAATGTTTAACACAAAAATTGCATGAACACTTTTTAAATCATTGGATATCATCAATTTGTAGAAGTAAAATTAGTTTTCCAATGAGATTCAATAGTTTGCATTCCATGGTTTGCATTAGGACTTTCGAATCTAAGATTTCTCTGTGCATGTCACGAAGTTGCTTCTTTTCATATTTGAATGAACATATTCTCAGCAATTAGCAACTATTTTCATGGTCTTCTGAGGTAAGCAATTACAGATTCCCTGCCCCTATATGGACAGTACCCTTCAAGTGTCTAATTCCATTCTTTAGTCATCTAATGAATAAAAGTAAGTCAGTCTGAGTCTGTGATTACATCGCTTAAGTGGGAGAAGAATTAAATGGCACTGCAAACATTAAATAGTGTTTAAGGTATAGCCAATTATGCCTCCTAACTATATGAACTAGCATCAACTGCAAAATTCTTTTAAGGTCAGCTCCATGGAAAGCTTTAGGTTCAGGACTGAGATAACAGCATGACCTAAAACAACAGGTCAATAACACATGCTAATGGCAGAACACAGTCAGATTCAAGTTTCAAACAGTGAAGGAAGAAATGTTTTTATTCAAACGATGAAATATATGTTTTTCCTCACAACTACTTCTCTTGATTGGCAATATATCAACTGCAAACTAGAAATTAAATCCAGTGCTTGTCAGATGAGAATTTTTTTGCTTTCAGTAGAATGATTCCACGTTTATGCTAAAGAAGCTGGGGATTTGAACATATCAAATGACTCTGAAGATAATGCCACAGTATTTTAATCTGAGTTATTTTGGAAAGGAAAAACAGAGGTACATATTCATTGCTCGTGCATTTTATATTGATTTATGAAATTACAAATCTCACTGTACAATAGTTCATATAAATCAAGTAGTAAGTGGTACAGATAATTATGCTTGATTATATTCAAACAATTGATTGTAAAAAAAGGACACTAAGTACATATTGTAAAAATTGCCTCTTTCTTGAAAGTCTCCAGGTACTGAGTACTTTTCACCTTGCCTTTTTGATCAAAGTTAGAACTTAACTTGGTTTAAATACATCCATATGTCAAAAGAAAATTATATGATATCTCTAGTTCAGCAGGTGAAAGCATTAATAAAGCTAGAGCCTAGGTTCCAATTCAAGCTTCCTGAATCCTTCAGTTTTGGAGCAAGGCATTTTAAGGTGAAATTTATACCAAGGAATAGAGTCTACACAGCCATTTGCTTAATGCAAATGGTGCCTTATGGGCTCTTTCCTTTGCAGATAATCTGACCTTTTCTGTGTCATTCTAACACAGTGTTCCCATCTGTACTAGAAGGAGAAAAGTAAGCTTGTATCTCATTGCACAGATAAAGATCATTAACAAAATACAATGACCTCAACTGAGTTTAGAAAGGAGTGATAAATGAAATACAGAAGCATGGATTTCAAGATTGGCAGAGAAAAGCAATGTCACAGCATTTGCTTTTATTTCTTGAATTCTTTGTAAACTGAAATTTCAAGTTTGTGAGGATAGAATAAAGGCTGAGCAAACACTGCTAAGAAAATTCTTCAAGTTGGAATTAGTTCTGCTTCTAGCCTCAGTCACGTTAGTTTTCTCTGCAGATTCTGCAGTCTGGTAAACTGGTAAATGAGGATCCTGGCACAACTAAGGGAAAATTTAAGCCTTCCTTTAAGCCTGTGATTAAGTCAGAGTGAAAAACAGAGCTCTAAAACACAGGAAAAAAAAGCATGATTCACAGGACCCACCATGTCATCCTATCTTGCTTTACACCCACTGAGCTTTTAAATCACTCCTGCAAGGTCATAAGACTGCCACTGTTGACTAAGCTTATTTTCATAAATGAGTTCAGAACTCTACCTTTTGACTCATTGGTTTTTATCCTTGGAAAGTAGTAGAGGCCATATTATACTAGGTACTCACTTACATACAATTCAGCTTGTTAATATAATCATATAACAATACTGATATTATTTAGTTCTTGCACCTGTTTTAGAACTTACATTCTTTCCAGCTTTAGCTTTAGTTTAGAAAGATTTAAAAATCCGTGTTCATTTTTATCATTTATTCTTGGAATTCCAAATCTCTTCTCTATTTCCCTCCCAACTTCAACCCCCCCTCACTCCCTTCATCAGAAGTGACAAAAAAAACTGCATATAATAAAATAAAAAACTCAGGATTACTAAAACAAGTGAACAAGTTTGATGCACAGCCTATAGAAAGTAGTGTGAATACACCTTGTATGTACAATGAGGTCTGGATCATGCTCTTTAGATTTATGAGATTGTGTAACTATAAAAGCATTGCTAAATTAAATTAATCTGTATTATGCCTTCAATCAACTTACGCTTGTTTCTGTGATATCAGTCTCTGCAGGAACACCTGGACCAAACTCCTCATTAGTAGAATCAGTCGGTTTCTCTTCATATTCTTTATATTCATAAAAATCATATTCGCCTAAATCTCCATCTACCAGAAGATCAGATTCACTGAGGTCTACTCCTCTGCTTCCATATTCAGTTTCCTCAGTTTTTTTATCATAATCCTCTCCAGTTATGTATTCTTCAGCAAATACTTCTTCAACAGGGTTTTGCTATTCATATCAGTAGCAAAGATTTGGGAATAGGAGGAATACGTGAGTTAATGTTAGTAAAGCAATATAGGCATATGCTCATCCACAATGATGACTTGCCAAAAAGGAGGAGGAACAGTAGAACTACAGCACACTGTCTTTTAATTAGAGTCTGAAGGAATGGAACTCCAGTCTTTCAGAGTAATTAAAAGATCTTTGTACACATAGTACAAAGAAGTAATGCTTTCATACTTTATTTTCTTTTAATTTCCAAAACCTCTGAATTCAATATACCCAGTACGTTATGTGTAATGCTTGCTTAATGTTACATTAGTGCCAAATATAGCTAAGTTTCTCTGCTTGGTTTCACACATAGGTATTCATGAATGAACACATACACTGTAGTGAACAGCGAATAAATTCAGAGCTAACACATGTACTGCAATGACCAGTGAATAAATTCAGACTTGTGTACAATAACAATGTGCAGAAAGTGCAAGCACCACTTTTGCTAAGCCCAGCCACCTTCAATATCTTACATCTACAAATCCCAATGCCAAGCTAAATGATTCTTTTCATCTTTTCATGATTTTGCAGTTAATTTATCATTCCAAAAGTAGAGTTCATGCCTGTCACGTCATTTCAAATATATTTTTGGTTGAGTCAAGTTCCACCTGCAAAACTCAGATTAATTTTAACATTTCTCAAAGTTCAACATTGCTTGTACCTTCCAACATCGATTATGTAAAGTGTCAAACCAAGCAATCAACTTATAAGCACAAAAGCTTTTAAAAGGATGCTATATCTGAGATGTACAAAACTATTTGTGGAAAAAAAAAAAAAGAACTGCTTTATTGTATTACGAAAATCTCTTGAAAGAATAGTTTTGAAATGAATCAAAGTTAAGATATTGCTCATATGAGATGGTTATTCCAAAGACGAACTAGTATGATCTTAAAAATACATATTAAGAAGCTAATCAACATCCACAGTCATTAAAATATACTGCAATTAGAATAAAGGCCAGATTCTAATTCGACAGTTGTCTAATTCCATTAGCTACAGGACTATGAGTTTTCCCATATAGTAGAGTAAACGCAGATATGAGCCAATTCTTAGTCAGATTATGCCCTTAAGCAGAACTATTCTCATTAAGGACATAATTTTGCACTTTAGATCTATCTCATTACAATTGTACTATTGTACAATTAGCCTATTCTTGCCCAAGAAGCAGAATAATTCTATATTCCTCTATCTACCAACATGTGAGAGGTAAACGTGAGATTTAATACAAGAACACTTTACACTAGAATAAGTAAAGTATCTCTTAATTCATGTTCACCAAGATACATAAGAGGAAACCAGGAAAACAAATGCAGACTCTCTCCTTTTCATTTTGCTCTTTAAATCAAAGAAAGTGTTGAACAAATACTATTTTTAAATCCATAGCATAAAGATAAAATACCTTGAAATTTCAGGGGTCAGTTTTGTACATCTTATAAGCAACATATTTTCATTTACAAACAATATGTAAAAGAAAAATGACATTTCCTGTAATCAGTCATTGTTTTTCTAAAGCTAGTGTTAATTAATATGCAGACATATTAATCAACACTGCCTGTTAGGTGTAGTAATGTTAACAAAATAATGTTTAGGCTTTCCATTGTGTATTTCTGAAAACATAGTTTATACTAAGTTGAAATAATCATTTTATCTTTTTGATTGTTCAGAATACAAAGTTTCATTTGAATAGAATCTCAGTGAGAAATAATTAAGTTTTGTTGGCTGAAGAACTATTAAAAGGAGGCTTTGTTTTCTGACTCAACCTCATACATAGCTATGTTTGCATTCGTTCTTTTCTTTAGTTAGGCTTGTTTTATGCTGCATCTTAAGAGTGACACAAAAAATTAAGAGAGTGCACTTCCAATTACAGCAGGAGGACTGTGTCTACTATTTAACCTAATTTATACTACACATAGCTCCATTCATATCCACACTGAATGCAACAACCCCGCATTCCCACAGAATGAATCAGTGAATGATTTTCAGAATCATGAACTTTGCATGAGTTCAGCAGATCTTAGAACCAACGGGAGCTTTGCCCGGGAAAATACTTGGTTCTGATATTGGCTGAGAAACCATAAAATCTTATTAATCACTATTACAGATACATATATCTTCACAGACTGATATTCTTCCTTTAACAGTGTGTTGTTTTGGTTTATGGTCACCTGACAGGTAAGTATATTTGACTATAATTTTCTCAAGCGTTCTCATTACCTCATTGGCTTCAGTAGTTCTGGAGGGAGCTTCTGTCTGGGGCCCGTAGTCATTTCCAGCTATGCTATATTCTTGAAATTCATCAACAATGTTTGCCTAGTATTAAAGAAAAAGTACATGATTAAAAAAATCCTGTAGGAAAAATCAAGAGGTATCACTTTTATTCAGGTTATGTTATAAGCCAGATATTCATCTGGTGGGGTTAAGTCTATTTTTTTCTCATTATCAGAGATCTTCCACACTTGGCCTGGGAAAGATCTTGATTTTTTCTTTGCTACCTTTACCCCTAGATTGTCTTTTGTTGCTGCTTGATAACTTTCCTTCTTCTTGGATGCATATTTTTCAGATTTTTTTGTTGTGGCCTTTTGGGGTTTGTCCTTTGAGCTAGTGGCCACTGTCCTCTTCTTCTTTTTGACCATGGCTTTCTTTTTCTGCAAACGTTATGAAAGATGGAATGGGAAAACATAAATAAAATGAAAAGAAAATGAATGAATGAACGAAAGAAGGGTATATGAATGTGAGATGAATGCTGTCTGTTGTGAGGCCTTCCATAGCTAAGTAAAAGCAAGTGTTAAAGCTGAAGAGTAAAGAAATGAGTAAAAGAAAAACATTAAGCTTACATATAGATGACACAAATTGACAAACCATATGGTAGGGGACAGCTGGACACCACACAACAAACAGATCAGATTCTGTTACCTCTGTTTGTGCTACTGTCTCTTCAAACAGTGGGGGTCCCTCTGTTACAGACTCAGTTTCTTTATAATCTGCATCCCCATACTCATAGTCATATTCGATAAAATCTTCTGGTGTGTACTACATAGCAAATGGAAAAATATCAGGCATTCCCACGTTAGCGGTAGCAAATTAGATTTGCAATAATGGAAAGCATCTTAACCTTTACCTAGGAGTAAAGCTTAAGGTGATTAAGTTAGCATGAACAATGAAATATAATTGGGGGGGAAAATACAGTTTCTTATTCTTCTCAAAGCACAAAGCAAAAATAGTAAAAGTAATAATAAAACAAAGTAGTAGTGTCAGGAAAAAAAATCTTTTATTGGACTGAATAGAAAGACTCAGCTATAATTTGGATTACTGGGAGCAACAATCGATGTTTGTGAAATAATATATTTATTTAATATTTTAAGTGCAAATAATGCCTCTTTTACCTATATGCTTTTATCTGTTTTCAGGTGACCAGGAGAGCTGAAGAGATGCCAATATCTGACATGAATAACATAAGTAATTTCAGATTCAGGAAAGAGCCTACAACTCGCAAATAACCATGGCTATCCTCATGCTTGGAGAGATTTAGTTCCCCAGACCAGGAACTGCTCCATGATACACACTATCTGAGCAAATACTTTACTGATATAATTTAATTTAAGGTCAGATTCTCAGTTGCTGTAAATTACTCCATAGTTCAGTATCTATAATAAAAAGTATCAGGCAGAGACTTGGCCCACAAAACTTTTAAAAGTGAAAATGTGCTTACAATTAGCTTATGCTATTTTATGACACTAGCTAGGGAGCCGGGAACTCCTGAACTATAATCTCAGCTCTGCCATGAAGGTCTAGATTAGACGTACCACTTTCTTCTCATCACACCTGAGAAGAAAGTGAAGTTTTTACTTACTACCTCCATCATGCTTGAAGATACAGGGACTGATTGGTCCTGTAAATTAAAGCAGTCTCATGGCTGCTACCAATTCTTTTTACATCTCCAGGCAGCCAAAAGGAGGTGGAATTGGGGCCAGAATCCCACCAATTTAATCCTTTTCCGTGTTTAGAATATTAGAAACATTCCAATATGCATCATGGGAACTAATGACTTCTGAAATCTCTTATCTCCTGCTATAAACCAGCATCATTGCCTGAAGAATGAAGACAGTATCTATTTGTTTCTTCAGATTGCTGAGAAAATTACACGTCTAAATGACTCCGAGATTTCATGGAAGTAATAAATAACGCATAAGAAAGAGATATTTTAGAAAAAAATTATAAATGGGATTTAAAAAAATGTCCATATTCTAAAATTTATTCTATGTGACCTAATGTCTGGCTTAACTGTTTACCCTGTCACAGGCTTTTGATATAATTCCTGCACTTATGCTTGAATACATTTTACTGAACATAAAATATGGAAAAGTTTATTCCTCAGGAAGCATGGGAATAACACTGAAAGGCCTTGAACACTTAGAAGTCTATGAATCATAGAATCACCAAGGTTGGAAAAGACCTTCAAGATCATACAGTCCAACCATCCACCTATCACCAATATTTCCAACTAAACCATGTCCCTCAGTACAACATCTAAACATTTCTTGAACACCTCCAGGGACGGTAACTCCACCACCTCTCTGGCAGCCTGTTCCAGTGCCTGACCGCTCTCTTGGAGAAGTATTTCCTAACATCCAACCTGAATCTCCCCTGGCGCAACTTGAGGCCATTCTGTCTAGTCCTATTGCTAGTTACATGGGAGAAGAGGCCAACTCCCATCTCACCACAACCTCCCTTCAGGTAACTGTAGAGAGTGATAAGGTCACCCCTGAGCCTCCTCTTCTCCAAACTAAACAATCCCAGCTCTCTCAGCCGCTCCTCATAAGGTTTGTACTCCAGACCCCTCACCAGCTTTGTTGCCCTTTTTCTGAATACGCTCCAGGGCCTCAATGTCTTTCTGTGATGAGGGGCCCAAAACTGAACACAGTACACGAGGTACGGCCTCACCAGTGCTGAGTACAGAGGGATGATCACTCCCCTGCTCCTGCTGGCAACACTATTCCTGATACAAGCCAGGATGCCATTGCCCTTCCTGGCCACCTGGGCACACTGCTAGCTTATGTTCAGCCAAGAGCCAACAGTCTTCCAGCCACTCTGCCCCAGGCCTGTAGCACTGCCTGAGGTTGTGGCCAAAGTGGAACCTGACACTTGGACTTGTTGAACTTCATCGCACTGGCCTCAGCCCAGCTATCCAGCCTGTCCAGATCACTCTGTAGGACCTTCCTAGCCCTAGGCAGATTGATGCTTCCTGCCAACTTGGTGTCACCTGTAAACTTACTGAGGGTGCACTCAATGCCCTCATCCAAGTCATCAGTAAAGATACTGAACAGAACAGGCCCCCATATCAACCCCTGGGGAACACCACTTGTGACCGGTTGCCAGCTGGACATAACTCCATTTACCACCACTCTCTGGGCCTGGCCATTCAGCCAGTTCTTTACCCAGCAAAGAGTGTATCTGTCCAAGTCACGGGCTGCTGGCTTCTCCAGGAGAATAGTGTGGGAGATGGTGTCAAAGGCTTTGCTGAAGTCTAGGTGAACTACATCCCTTTACATGAGCTTCTGTTACTTCAGTACTGTGAGTTCTCAGAGTCCTATCACAATCAACAATTTCCTTCCATTACCTCACACATTGAAAGTAATGTATTTGTTTGGAAATGATAAAAACGTATGTAAATGTGTAAAACATGCTTTCTTTATCCTCTGTCAAGAAGATTATGCAAACTAGGTTGATCTACAAGGAAAAAAAAATCTTTAGTGAAATATAATCTCCAAATTTATTCCTTCTGAACTACTGGTGACAACTCTTTACACGCTTCTATGTGCTTCCTTGTGAAACCATGTGAATCAAACTGCTATGTGATTTTTATTGGTACCAAAACAACAGATGCTCCCTGTGTAAAATATTATCCAACCTCTTTATTAGTAACTAGAGGAAGATTTCATAGAGAATTACTGTTTCGTTAGCTAGATTAGAACTTGAATGTGCTATTAAGACTTTGTTTTACTAACTCCTGGACATATAGATTCTATTGTAGAACTATTCTGAAACTGGAAGTGGCCACTCCAACATATATTTTGAACAACTAGGAATTCAAATGTAACTTTGTCTTGCTCAGTATTAGAACTGACTTCAAATGTCAGTAGTAATGCTTCCCTCAAGGTAGGCTAAGTGTCTGTGATGAATTGTGCTAACTATGCAGCTAATAAAATTACAATAATGGGTTACAAAAAGCTCTTCAAAGGCCATAGACTAAACACTGAAGTTGACTGGAAATAAAAAAAAAAAAAATCTGATATTTATGTTATGATCTGCCAGTAGTATAGTTTGGAAAGCCAGATACTTATGAATGAGAACTAGAAAACATTCATAGAAGAAAAACCCATGAGAATATGAAGAGATCTATTGCATCACGTAAGATAACAAAAAAAAATACAAAAATTCTACTTTGCAGGACTGCTTTGCTCACTTCTGCTAATGAAAATTAAACTTTCATATGGTAAATTTTGTTTGCAATTATATGCAGATACACAGGCAAAATGAACAGGAATAGATGATAAATGAGGAATGCCAGTTTCCAGGCTGGAACATGAGTACTGCCAAGGAAGTGAAGGTTTCCATGGATATTTCTTTTTTTTTTTTTTTTTTTTAAAGGCACAGTATTGGAGGGACATTATGGAGAGATATGGGAAACTCTCAGAAATCTGTAGTGATTGTACTGCTAATTAATGGAGGAGAAAGCATTTGGAATTTCAAAACTAATTAATGTAAATGGAAAAGTACCCTCTGCGACTTTCTAAATTTAGCCAAGACTATTAAGTTTAGCAAAAAATCAAAGCAGGCAATGAAAGCAAGTATGACAAAGATGAAGTTTGTCATGGAAGACAGTATATAGCTTTGTTGCTATGTATCAAAGGATGGTCTTACTGGCCAGTAATTCAGGCAGAGAATCAAGAAACTGGAGGAGGATTTAAAGAGACGTTCAGGTTATAGAAGATCCTGGTGATCTTCCTATGGGTAGAGGCATAGCCAAGTGTAAGTATAATTTGATTGATTGCTTTAATTCTACTGAAGTTCAGCTCTGTCTACGCTAGCTTACCGATCCCTTTATACTGCTGTGTATAGAGATGGTTATAGATTGACTATGTGCTCACAGTAATAGCAAACATATATAACTTTATAAACTTTTCCAAATATCTAAAACATTGATTGCATGGCATTTGTGACTTGCTTAGGACCTCACATTGGACAATAGCTAAAACATGAGGAGGGATTTCAGCTAACAGGGATCAGGTAACACGTTTCAAATGTAATGTAATTTTCTATTGTTTTTCTTTCTCCTGTTGTAAGACCACCAATAGTTACAGAACAGACATTCTTGTAATGAATATTGCATATGACTACTTTCTTACAAATGAAAGGAAGAATAAAGCCTGCTGTTTCTTGATGGGACAAAATCTTTCCACTATGACCTCATGCTTTCTTTACCAGACTGATTATATTGCACTACCAGATCACCATGCTATTCCAATTAAAGAGATGAACTGTTTTCTTCATCAGATGAATTTTAGAAGCAGACCAGCAGCACACAAGGCCCATTTCAACTGTGGAATGACTTAAATATTCTGAGAGCATTACTATGAAAATGGATTCTTCTGCTATCCATACAAAAACTACTCCGAAATTGTCTTCTGTTCCCTAGATGTAAATTTTAACATTTTTTATTTTCTTTCAAAATTATGATGAACCAGCAATTCATATGCTAAAGCAAAGAACTGTCAAGCCCATTGTTTATTGCATCAGCATTATACTAGGTCATCTATCTACTTAAAGAGCCAAAGATTATTATGAAACATTTTAGACTCTAACTTTTTACAAAATGCAATAAAACAAGGGATTTCAAGGCACAATAATAGCTTCAAATTCTGATGCAATAATAAAAAGAAATAAATGGCAGTAGATGTCAATCTTAGGACAGAAGGAAACAAAAATATTTAAAAGACAACCTTTTCTACCTCACAGTCTTTATATTATTCATAATAGTGATATGGACAAGCAGATAAAAGGAGATAAGAACAAAATCTTCAACTTCCAAAGACAGCTTCTGTCAAAATAAGATGACGCTTAAGGCTCCATATTATGTATCTATACAAATAAAGAGTGCTAGGAAGATCTCTATTTTTAACAATGGCCAAGGTAGGAAAATGTAGTTTTAAACATGATTGAAATTAAACATGCTTTTCTGAAGAATACTGGAAGAAAATTAGTGGTTCTGATTGGTAGAACACCTGAAATAAAGAACACTAAATAAACATGCTCTGAAAGGATGCCTGAATACTGCAATTTGAATGTATTCAGGAGCCATTTGCATCTTTACTCTAAAAAGCTCATTTCATCAAAGGCAAACATTTCATTTCTTCAAATAATCCATTAGTTTGGGATAGATCCAAAATAAACGAAGCAGAATTCCTGTGGGGAGCAATTTCTTAAGCACAAGTGAGAGAGTGTGATTTATTGGGTTGCAGAAAAATCTTGCAAGAGAAAATCTGAAATTCTGATAGCTGGAGCTGTTGAAAACTAGACCTGCCAACACTCCTCAAAATACAATTCCCAACATCGATGAAGATGAAGACTGACCTCATCTTTCCCTAATCTAATTTCTGTGAGCTGGCCAAGCATATGTGATTGTAGGGGAACTGAATTTAACTATATTTCCATTTATAGTAGGAAGTGTTGTGAAAACAAGACAGAAGCCAGGCTATTCATAAAGTATTTATAAGAAAAGCATAGGCACATAACTTCCTGAGGAAAAAGCATTCTTGATATTCTTAAATTATGATTTCATCTGCATATTCAATTCTTAATAGCAAATTATACAATGCTGTGCTTGATTATAAACATTATCTAAAATCAGATACTCTTTTTCCTCCAGAAGCAGGTTTTTCAATTAACTTTTAGACACTACTTTTTTGGTGTTGTGACAATTGAGGTCATCACTCTGTACATAACACGTTATGGAGGTTCATACCTAGGTATTTGCCACCACAAACAAGTACAGTTAATGCACGCTTCAATTAAAGCATGCCTTCAAAGTAGGAATAAATGTTTATAAAGAATAAACCACCTTAGTACTTTTACATTTTCAAATGCCAGACTGAATGATTCTTAGGTCTGATGAAGCTGGACCAAAAACACAGTGCATTCTGCACAGGTGATTGCTCTTTTGCAGAAGTAAATATGGCCTAGAGCAATCCTGATTACATTCAGTTTAACAGAGCACTCTTATGGATCTTGCCATCAAACCTACAACTTAGTCAAAACACTTTCTCCAAATGTCACTTTAGTGGTGTAAAAATCATCTAGTTTTTCAGAATAATTGTATTCTCAGGCTGTGAACATGCCAGGAAGCTACAGAGGTGTGTAATATAAAAATAAATAAATACTCTTTAGCTTCCTAGGTGCAATTCCACAGAAGTATTTTATCATTTTATGGACAAAAGCCAACCACTTATTTTGTGTTTTGTAGTCAGTGCTGGAAACACACGTTAATAGGCTCTGCAATCACATAGTTTGTCTCTTTCCTCTAAGGCAATTATCAGGTTCTTGTTCTTTTTGTAATAATTCAAAGGCTCAGAGATGACTAGATCACCTTTGACTAACTCCTTTACACATTCAGACTTCAGTACATCTTACTGCGCCAAATGAAATATTAACGATATTTCCTGAAACTTATCTTTTAGAAGGGCATCAGTATATCCTTGGTTTGAAGATATCTGGACATACACCATTTTGATCATCTATTCTTTCATTGCTAAAAAGTTTATTAGATACTCTCCCATCTGAAATGATCTTTCTTTCTTTCCTCTATTTCCCCCTAATTTGTTTCCAGGCAGTATTTTCTTCTTTTAAAAGTTATTCACATATGATAATTGAGCAACATGTCAAACTTTTGTCATTATGTGGACAAACATTTAGTTTTCCGATTCAATTAGTCACTGCAATTATGTAGGCTTTACCTCTATCCTTTCCAATTTTGCAATATTTATTTAGTGGTTAAATAGAGATGCTCCTGTAAAAGTTTTAATCAACAGCATAAACAGAAGTAATATTACATCTGTATTCTTATTCCTTTGCTTAGAAACCAAGATGTGCTGCCTTTTGCCACATTTTTGCTTTGAATGTTCTTGTACAAGCCATTTCCCTACTTTAACATCTAGTGTCTTTTGATGGTACCATCCAGAACTACAATCCTGTCTATCCTTTAGCCTGGCATTCTCTTCCCTGTCTATTAGAACAGTTTGTGTGAAAACATGAGGCAGCCAGATTTTAATATGTTTGTCAGCTACTTCATCCTTATCATACAACGACACTTCTCATTCAAATACTGTACGCTGACAAACTAGAGGCTTTATGGAAGTCTAACACCGAATTCTATTAGGTATTGCTTTCAAACGTAATGGACAGTTCATAATTATATTTTTATCTTTTAATACCTTTTCTGAATTGATCTTGCAATCAACAGTTCTTTGGTGGATGACAGGTTGGCCGTGAGCCAGTAGTGTGCCCTGGTGGCCAAGAGGGTCAACGGGATCCTCGGATGCATTAAAAGGAGTGTGGCCAGCAGGTCAAAGGAGGTGATCCTCCCCCTCTATTCTATCCTGGTCAGGCCTCACCTGGGCTACTGTTTCCAGTTCTGGGCTCCCTGGTGCAAAGAAGGCAGGGATCTCCTGCCTGGAAATAGTCCAGCGGAGGGCCACAAAGTTGATAAAGGGCCTGAAGCATATCCCCTATGAGCAAAGGCTGGATGACCTGGGTCTGTTCAGTGTTGAGAAAAGAAGACTGAGAGGGAACCTTATTAATGTTTATAAACATCTTAAGTGTGAGAGACAAAAGGATATGGCCAACCTCCTTTCAGAGGTCTGTGGGGACAGTATGAGGGGAAATGGCCATAAACTGGAGCATAATAAGTTCCGCACCAATACGTGAAAGAAGTTCTTCACAGTGAGGGTGATGCAGCACTGGAATGGGCTGTCCAGAGAGGTTGTGGAGTCTCCTTCTCTGGAGATATTCAAGACCCTCCTGGATGCCTACCTGTGCAGCCTGATGTAGGGAGTGTGCTTTGCAGGGGGGTTGGACTCGATGATCTCTGGAAGTCCCTTCCAACCCCTACAATTCTGTGATTCTAGAATAATCAGCATTGATATCTTCTGTAATGTTTTTTTTAGTTCTTGCTTCATTTCTTAATACAGGCTCTATCTCAAAAGATAATGAAGTATCCTGCTTTAACAAGTCACTTTTTTATTCCTTAGAATACAGTTCTGTTATTCTAGGCAATTCATTCTGTCAGTTAATCTATTTCATTGTCATCACATTGGTAGTATTGTTAATGCAATTACTTCAGACAATTATTACGTTAAAAAGATGAGTTGACTGTAAATATTCATACAGAATTGTGTTATAAACTCACGGATACCACAAGACAATTGTCTTCAATTCAGAAAGTAAGGTGATTCAACAACCACTCAGATCAATAAATGGAAGCAAACATATAGCTCTTTAATTTTTTTTAAAATTCACTTTAAAATGTTACATTACAAATTAAAATATTTTATTTATTTACTCCTTCAGTGCTTCCAGGAACTCTATCTGTTAGGGCAAAAATAGGCCTTAGAAAAATGAATTTAAAAAACACTGACTCCGAGAACATTCTTGCAATGGCTGTTGAATTTAATAGTAAGATGTTTGCTAACTTCAGTGGCTGTTGCATTAGGCTATAGATCATGTGTGTCCAAGTTTTGGTTTGCCTGAGTTGCACTGAGTGAAGTGGAACTGTCTTGGGCAGCGTATAAAATATATGATATAGTTGTATAAGTTGTATAAGTGTATAAGTAACAACTTCTTTAAAATATTTTTTAATTAAACAAACAAAAAAAAAAGAGAGCAAGAAAAACAAAGAGCTAGTAGGATATTTGACCACTGTATATGTTTTTTTCTTGAAACTAGTGCATCAATGTCTCCTTTGATGGAAGTGGTTAAAATTCTTAATGAGATCTCAAGGTGTTCATCAGATTTTTTTAATGAAATTTTTTCTTCCTGTACTTCATCCTTGAAAACAGTTGTTCACAAATGTATGTTATGCCAAAAAAAGCAATTACATCAATAAGGTGTGATTGTAAAGCAAGGGATATTTTTTTCTCTGGTGAGATAGGTCTTATAAAAGTCTAGTAAACAGAGATGATCAGTTTTTTTCTTTGAGTTGAATGTCTGATTCCAACTCTACACATTAAATTTGAGAAGTTGAACGTACTGTGATTGAAAATGGCATTGCAAATATACAAAAATTGATTTTTTTTCAGAAATCTTGAAACCTGTTCTCAGATTGCCTACACGTGGTCAGAATAGCAGAAAAACTATGAAATACATATTGCAAAATTAGCTTGTAATGTTTTTAATCATTTTATGCTTTTATTGAGCTTTTCTGAAATGTTGAAAATTACAAAATTGGTTAGCACAGCATGAATATTCTGGATATTTCTTCCGCAGCGAATGTGTTAACTTACTAAATTATTTTATGAAATAACTATTAAACTAGGGCTTGTGTTAAATAAGAAAGCTTGCATATCTGCTCAATAGAAACAAAATGCTTGTCTTCACACACGTTTAGTAGGTTGAAATATTGTTATTGGCAATCACTGTGCCACTGCATGGCACAAGCACATGCAATGTGTAATACACCAGTTTCAATGTGACTGTGTGTGGTAGATGTGAGAGAAGGATTTAACGCTACGCTGCCCTCCTCTCCACAGCATTCCTTTGTCCATGCTCAAGCTACACACAATTGACTCACAAAAAATATTGCTTAAATAACATAATGTTAAAAGTGTATGGTCTTGTGAGTCCATGTTACTAGCTGTCCAGGGTTGCGTGTAGCCTGCATGCTGGATGCGCCTGCTATAAATGATATCTCACTCAAAATGCTCAAGGGGAACATTGTCAATTGTTTGATGTTATGGTTCCTTTTCTCTGTTTGGCGCTCACTGACTGTTTTCAATAGATGTGAAGTACGTAACTGGGCATTCTATATGATGAACAGAGAACTATATATGTGAACACACATAGCCTTATTATAATTATAAAACCTTGTTTTTCTTTTGATCTTTGAATAAGTGCTCTCCCTCAACCAATGTTAAACAATTTTGATATAGTATAGGAATAATACTTGGCAGCAGGAAATTTAGCTGATCATCCATTATGGAGAGAAGGTAGACCCTGAGGCATTTTATTCATAGCCTACATTCTTCAGAAACACTAAAATACAGTCTAATAATTCTGTAGCCATTGCTAGTAGCTGAGCCCAATTATTCACTCCTAATTTATCCAAAGAATATACTCTGAATCTAAAGTCTGATCCCAACTGCTTCTGTGGACAGCAAGCCTTGTCCGCATGCATTTACACTGATGAGTAGGGACAATAATTGCTGTCAGTGGTGGCCAAAGCAAACAGGTATTTGAAATCCAAGACATGTTAATTTCTGTTTAAGAGTTGATGTGAGTTTGGAGACAAGTGTTTTCCTTATAGTTAATATGTTGTAAGTATTCAGATACGTTGCGCCTTTGTTGACTCTGTTGACTAAGGAATTTTAACCATCTTTCCCCCTAAAGATCAGTTTCTTAGACTGACTCCTATCAGTCTTATTCCAAAACAGAAAAGCCCTAGCTTATTCAAACCTTTCAGGTCTTTACAAAGAAAATAGAAAAAGAAATAGACTCAAATCATACAGAAGCAAGTTCTGCAGAAGAAATGTCATATCATTTGAAATTAAATGATGACACTAAAAAAAAAAACACCAAATGCTAGCTTTGTTTTTCTTTCCATAAAATATCAACAATATGATTTTAGCCTGATCTGATCTGGAACATAGTGCATGGAGATCTGTATAACTAAACACACAGACAGATAGTTCTATGTGGGGCTCATTAACAGAATAGACTTCATGTACTGTCATGTAACTGTCATGCCTCTGTGAGCATGTAATTAACTTCACACATCTTGAACTGGAACTCAGATGCAATGGATGTGGAAGCCTGTATAGGAACTGTTAGGTCAGGGCCTGAACCAGTCATTGAGCACCTGGTGAAGGGGTGCAGCCAGAACAGGGAGCACAGGTGGAAGCAAGTCACCTGTGTGACTGGAAAGGTCCACCTCTCCCTAACCTCATTAAAAGGCTGGCAGCTGCAGGGGAAGTGCCTCTACTTAGAGATTGCTTCCTTTAGAGTGTTCAGCAAGCTCTGATCCTCAGAAAGGGTAAGTGATTCCTTCTTTATTACTGGATTGTGACCTCTGCCTTTCTTGGTTGATCCAAAACTGGTTTAAAGCAGCTAGATCTGCTATTGCCTATCCTTACAGAGCCCCTTTAAACCAAGTTCTGGGACCCATGGATCTGTGTACTTCATGACATAATTTTCAGTCAGATAGAATAAGTAGTAACAGTAAATAAAGTTATCATACATCAAGAAAAATTTCTGTCCCCAAATTGGCTCAAAGCATGTATCTGAGAACAATTCAACAAGTTTTTAATGCTGGTTTCTTGAGGAGTTAGCAACAATAACCAGTCAGGTCACACACAGTTAGCTGAGTGCATACTAACTGTCCAGAGCCAAGTTCAATTAAGACAAACCGCCTTTTACAAAAGATTTCCACTTCATTGTGGAAGTATGAGAACAACTTTATTACAGGTATTTGGAATATGTATGACAATGCATGCAGCTGCTGACCCTCAGAGGTCTAATCTGAGAGACTGTCTTGGCATTAGTGAATTGATTAACTTACAGTTGTGAGAACTGTCTACAGTGACAAATGGTTTCTGAACAATTTTCATACTTCTGGGGAAAATGCCAACATCGATTTTATTCCTGTTGATTTTATTACCTGCTACCAGTGGATCTGGCTAAAATAATTTTGTGGCCACAGCTTATTAGAATATGACATTTCTAGCAAAAGAATTTCATGACTCCAGCATACTCAGATCTCCTGTATCTTTTTAAATGCGGCGTTTGAAGGTACTCAGCATCACTGAAATCATAAACTAAGCACATGTTGCTATTATAAAGAATTAGTTTAATGCTGTGGATCTTGGTTATTCAAATATCAGTGTGATAGCTGCCTTCAAAAACTTGACATAAATGATTGCATAGAAAAAAACTAATGCATTCCTGCAACCTTTCTTCCTCATGTCTAGAACAAAGTATGCCATTTAGCTGTAATTAAATGCTCCCTGGGTAACTTGTATTCAGCACAACCACTAATGTGCAATAAATCTTTTTATACATGACTGATTACTTACCTCATCAACTTGAGGATCTTGAGCCTGAGCAGCATTAGGCACCGGGGAATCACAGTCTGGACTATAATGCTCGCAATAGTCATATGCAGCTCTGGGGTCAGCTATAATCAACAGCTGCTGGATCTCACCCTGTAGGAAAGCATATGTAGATTAAATAACAAAAACAAATGTTGTCTACCGTTCATAGTAAGTTTTCATTTAGAAAACAAAACTAGGCACAGAATATATGTATTAGATATTGCATGTTATCATGTATGTATATGTAACATATCTACTTAATTTCTGCTACTATTCTAAATGGCATCCTAACTATTGTTCACAGGACAAATGGTTAGGTGTAAAATTTGGCCGTACACACACTGTCTGCCTTGGAAAGGAGAGGGTGGGAAGATATAACTCCTGCTCTGTCATTTTCATGCTGTTTGTTTACTTCTTCACTGGGAACCGGTCTAAATTCCTAAGATTTAATTCAGGGCACTTCCTACTACCAGCATGTAGCTCAGCATGCAAGTGATCAACAGTATAATTGTGAGAGTTTGCATCACATCTGAACTCTCGAAAAGAAGGAAAACAATAAAATAGGTTGCACAAGAGAAACAGTTCTTGGAATAAAAAACAAATAGACAAACACTGTGTGAATACACAGTATAGAATATATTGAAACAAACTTCATATATCGTGTATAAAAACAACATTTCACTAAAGAGACACACACTATTCTGGATAATAAAAATGTCTTTGAGATCCCCTACAGTGACCACATATGCTTATCATTTTCTACAGAAAGCTGGCTGATATTCAGTGTGTTTCTCAACATAACAGAACCATTTAAACAGTGTTTGGTAAATTCCTGCCAACATTTCTACTATAAGTTTCCTCATTCAGGAGCTTCTCATGCTGTCATAAAAATAAGGTTGTTGAAAATTGGCACATGTTCTAGGTCAAAACCCATTAACTTCAACAGCCCACTGAGTTTCTACATAAGGAAGGGGGAATTTTTATCCTTTTATATATTTCTGAAGTTATTTTATTTTGGTTTTACCAGTAAGAGGGTAGAGGAATAACTTTGTTGGTATACCTCTGCATGCAGAGTTCTTTCATGCAGAGAAATTCCAACTGGTGGAAATGTAGAACCAGGAAAATTCACGATCACCTCAGCATTTCCGAAATTGCTTTAAACATTTCAGAATAGCAGCCTTCAACAAATAATAAAACTCAGAGAATAGTTTCAGATAGTAAAGAATAGTTCCAAATCCTCCTTTTCCAAAAGAGAAATTACAGAAACGAGCAAACAAACTACTAACTGAAATAATCAAAATCCTCTCTCCTCTTTTCCTAGTTCTACAATAATTTACCAACATATTTAACATGAAATATGAAATATTTAATTGCTTAGCATATAGCAGCTATACATTACAAATCTAATTGTTACAATAGTCTCAACTTCTTTTACTTTACATACTTGTATCTCAGATGAATTTAGAGCTGGGATGTACTTCTTTTTTAAGCTTCTAGAAATGCTACAGTGCAGTAGTCTATCCCCATCAGTGGTTTTGAACTGTCCCTGCTAATTTTTTTTTTTCCTCTGCTAACTGATGCTTCCTTATTTGGATGCTGACCTACATATCCTGCTGTACTTCCAGAGAAATTACCCAGTTGATTACATACACAGCTCCTTCAGGGATACAACTGGGTGCTTTGAACAGTTTTGTACAGAAAGCATCAGTCTTGGTTATACATTCCCTTTCTCTACCACAGGATGTTTCCAAAGTGCTCTGCCCTTTCAGTAGCCAAATTAAAGCTAAGAGAAGCACAGGAATAAGTTAGAAAAAATTAGTAACTGAAAGACAAAAGAGGTAAACTCTTGAACAAGAATTAGAATAAGTTGCTAAGAGCTCCTGTTCTCTGCTGAGTTCAGATCACTGTCTTGCTGTACGCTCATATGTGCTCATATATGGCTTTCTCAGTTGTCCACACAGATCAATAAAGAGTACACAGTGTGCCAGCCAATGTAAGTAGTGTAAGAACTGCTCTTGAAACTGCTGTCTTTTTAGTACAATGAGCTTAGAGAACCCAACTGGGGAAAGATGGCTAGTATTCTGTTGGAAGCTTGTTATGTGCTGATCTTGAATGCCATGGAATTTTGGCACTTGTTCTTGTTGGATGTTGCGTTTGCAAGAAGCACTCAGCTTGCTGTAACCACTTGGCTTAGACGTCCCTAATTGCTTAAAGCTGTTCCCGATCCATTGACTGTACTTCTCAGCCCCACCTGTCTACTTGTCATGGGTTCACGTAGAGGGAGGCTCTCAGAAGTCTTGCACAATATACACAAAATGCTACTGGCCATCCATGTGTGATAAGTTTACAGAGAAACTAATTTATTTTCCATTTGGCATCTCAAATGTTAATTTTCCTTTTTTTCCTTCAACATTTCATACAAAAATACTGTTTTTCTTATACTGTTCTTTTGCCTTCATTTTCTTGTCTTTGCTAATTAAATAGCTTCTTTCAGTATGTATGTGATGTATTGACAATGTTTTTTCACTAGTCAACAAAGAACTTTCATTTCAGATTGGGTGAAACATCTCAGCATACAAAATTTCACAAATTATTGCAGATTTCACTATTGTGACTTAGTCATGATGTAGTCACACCCATTTTTTTGATAAATCTACGCACTTTCTCTCTGAGAATTTTTCACAGAATTATTTCAGTCTTCAAAAGTGTTCTTCGATTTAACCATTTGAAATTTTGACTCTGAGATGGAATGCTGTAGTTGTTTGTGAAGAAACCACAAATACTTAGTCTGGCCATACTCTAAGGCCTGGACTCTTGAATTTTGGGCACTTAACTGTCTACCTGCACAAGAACTTTAAATGAAAATATGTATAATGGAAATACAGGTTAATAACAGTTTTGATAGTTGACCTGTAACTTAACACTGAGGTATCTAAACATATATGCACATAGGCATAATGTTATTCCTATATAAAACTTGCAGGATGAAAGGAAATCTCACATGAACTTTGAGAGGAAGAGATGGAAAACAGAGATGGGAAAAGACATAAGAGAATAAATTACACCTGAGCATCCTTAAAGCAACTAACAGTACTTTGCAAAGTGTATAAAAGAAAAAGAAAAAGGAAAAAAAAGGCACAAAAAGTAGCTGTCTCTATAGATTAGTTCCATTTCCTTTACAACAAAACTGTAATGACAACCTTTGCTGGGTAAGACCGCTCAGTTTCCTACACTCCCTCATCATGAGCCTTCCCAGAAAAGGAAAGCTCCCCAGCTTCTAACATGTGTCATGTAATGACACATAAGCTGAAAGCATACGTACACTGAAAAAAAAAAATCCATTACAGTGAGCTCAGTTGAGTAAATCAAAATTGTATCAGCAGAAGCAATCTATTATGATCTATTTTATAAAAAATAAAATTAACAGTGGGATGTCAAATAAATAATACAGCAAGACAAGACTTTCAAATTCCTTTGTATTTTTCACCAAGTTTTAACAAATCCAAACAAAATATATTGAAATAAGCTAAGGAAGCTGATTTCCAAACACAATAAAGTTACTGATTCTTTTGTGAATAACTTGTGTGAGCATAAGATACATAACCTGCACTTACTGTGCACAATGGGAATTGAGGTGCTGTCTGAACTTCCACCATGTTTTGATGTCAGTGATAAGCGGATGGCAGTAGAAGGCAGAGGTAGACAACTTGTGGCAAGGTATCAGAAAATTACACACAGCAACTTTTCCATGTTACTACTTGTAACAACGTGCATAATTCAATTTGTCCAGAAAAGTGCTGATAGTCTATTTAGCTCTCAGTATGTGCTGCCTTATAACGTTTACAATACTTTTTTTATCCTGGAAAATAATTAATGTATTTTATGCACTGTTTATCAGATATTACTTGCATAATGGAAATGAAAAAGCTGAGATCTCTCCTGTAATTGCCCATAGGTAAAGGAGAACGTTTAGCAACATATTTAAGCATACCTAATAGTAAGTATACAAGCACCTCTTGTAACTAAAATGGGTCAATTTGAAGACATTTTGTTTGGATCATAAATACTTAACTGTCCATTTGAATAAAAACAGTACAACTCAGTGTGTGATTGAGTAGTCCATCAAGATATGGAAAAGAAATAGTTAAAGTCTATGAATGTTTCAGCTCCCTTGCTTTGGGAATGTGCACATAACTAAAATCACAGGCTTTTGAATCAGCCTCATGGTTATATGAAATAAGCTGCCAGAGAATCATAAAATAACTTGCCCATCAGTTATGCCTAGCATGTAAACATGATACAGAAGGATTACTTCTGTGGCATTACTCTAAAGGGGACTGTTGCTACTCTGCAAAATCCTCCAAGACTGTTAAAGGGAGTTAATTAGATCTCAGGAAATGTTCGCTTTTTTAGAATGTCTTTGTAGCATGCCAAAGCAATTGTGAAGTACAAGACTACAGAGCTACAAAGATGGGAGAACATGCTCAAATTAGTTGAATGTCTGCCTATTGGAACAGTGGGACATTTATTCAGATTTGTTTTCCTATGACAAGGAACAGCTTAGGTTAGAATAAGAAGTGTGTGATTAATTCAGTTGCTGAAAATTCCTCTGTGAATCTGAGGCACTCTACACTGACACCGTAGAATAAGGTTTGTGTATTTGTGTTTCCAGATGTGGTTGAAAAAGCGCACCTCACTGAGTAGTAATATAATCCATAGTCTCTTCACGCTTCAAAACACAAAAAATACCAAGTTGTCTAATGCAAAATGAAACGGAGACACAGTTTGTAGGAAAGCAATAGACTGCCAAGTTCTCTTCCCAGTTTGAAGGACTAAATTTCTCTTGATGTAATTTTTGCTTTAGTTAGCCTCATGATAGTAATCTCTATCTGATTCTAGCTTTTCAGAACTTCTATTAGATTCCACAGAAACAGCATAATAAGGAAAACATTGAATTAATTATGGTGTCTGATTTTTCTCGATGTAAACCGTTGAGGGCCTCAGATGTAAGGAACAAATCATTGTATCATTATAAGAAAAAAGTGTTTATGGCTCCTTATTATCTTAATTATGTCAGAATCTTATCAAAAAAATCTTAAATATTATATGTCTTATTGAAACATTGAGGCAAATTCTTTTTTCCTTTAAACTAAGTGATATTACTTGTGCTTTCTAAGCATGGTGCATTACAGAAGCACAACCATAAGGTAATCCATTTGCCAACTATCTTTTCTTAAAAAAATCTCCAATCCTACCAGCATTGTAAAAATTCATACATTTGTCTTTTTAACAAGACTGTAAAGACAATCACGCTATATGAAGAAAGTAAAGCTAAAACTAGTGTTTTTTTCTCCCCCAGTATTTAAATTTCTGCAGTCTGGTTCCCTAGTTCTAAGAGAAACTCAGACAGTTCAGTTTTATGGACAGATGTCTGTCGTCTCTCTTTCTCAAGAAGCTTAAAGTGACTCTGCAAAGTGAAAGTGAACTTTTTCCAAGGAATATCAGGTACGTACCCCTTAGGAAGCTCTACAGGACCTTCCCTGTTCGGTCTACAGGGGTAAACTTCACAAATGATTGAAAACTTTTTTTTTTAAATAATTTTTAAAAGCTATAATTTTTAAAATCACAAATCACTTTGTGATTGTACAAGTAGCATTCTACATAACAATGTGACTGGACCAGAGTTGAGAACTCAAGTTGCAGTTTCTTACTGTAAAATAATGGGCTTTCTAGGATTATTTCATTATGAGAAGTATGTAATGAAGGAATTACTTCAATGTATAATTTAGATATTAAAATATCAGAAAGACTTCTCGCTTATTAGCAAAGCAATATACTTCAGAGTAATATTCCAGGGAAAACATATGCTTATATAGACAATTAACTTTTAAATATGGCTATGTAAATGGAGATAAGTACATAACAAAACCAATGATAGGCTCAGGAGAGCATCATCAGTATTTTTCATTTTCATATAATGGTTAAAACCTAGGAATTCCAGGGTGGACTATTCAGTACGTGAATAGAAACCCTAACCTGTGTGTATATGACAACTTCTTTTAATAAGTTAAGTGACAGTTCAACTATAGACTAAAAAGAACAAAAGTCTAGACAGCCTGGATAATATTACTACTGAAGTTAAAAATCTGCTGCAGAATTCATTTAATCTTCCTGCAAAGATTTGAAAGATTGAAGAATTCCAGGGGCCTTTCATATAATATTCCATGATCCAGGCCCATTTCACGATATAGCTAGAGAAAGACATTGAGAGCCTGCCAGGCTGCAGCACTGTAAAAGCAATACACTGTGAAGAAGAATTCTGTACCAGTCAAAGTTTCCATAGAAATCAATGTCTTCCTGATTCTTAGAAAGCCTATGGTTACAGTAGTATATGCTCAGCTTAGTTAAGAAAACGGTTGATATGTTCAATCATAATTTTCAACCTTCAAAACATGGGTGTTCACAGATCAAAGTCTACTGCAACTCTTGGCTGAGAGATTGTATCTTATTGCTATGCCTATATATACAGCACGTGTACATAACACGCACACACAATATGTGAGCATTGCTTAATGCTATACAGATATACTCTCTCAACAGGAAAAATAAAAAAATGTGTCTAAAGATCTGAAAAGGACATCCTACCTTCTGGATGAAAGATCTGCTAATCTTTTAAGCTGTCACTTATTTTCAAAACCTTATTTACAGCTGATCACTTTTTGAACCCAACTTTTTAATGTTAAAGCTAATTACAAACAGTTTAGTTAAATGACAATTTCTTTGCTTCTTGGGAACATCTTGAAAATGAACTTGAAATCCCTCAAATCTGCTTTCAGAAATAAGTAAAGCAAAATTGCGTTTTTTCCTCGTGTAAGATTGGAAAAACTATTTAAAAAAAAAAATCACCAAATCACCATTCTTTCAGGGAAAAAAAAAAGACAAATAAAAAAAATAAGCAAAAACAAATAAGCTAAATAATGAGTTTTTTGGGAAAAAGCTTTTTTATTATTATTAGATGCCCCTAATGGAAATGGAAATGGAAAAACCTGCTGCTCTGCTTTTTTGCTATTGCTTTTCTTTTTGTCCCGACATAGAAAGTTGGCCAGTTCTCTGGTGTTGATAGCTAGAAGGCTGCTTCTAAATAATTTTGCCTGGAAGTGATTGCATTTTTTGATCCACTTATGTTGAAAATTACTTTTCTGTCTGACTGACATTAAGCATTTAGTTGGTTACTTGCAATTATTAAAAATGATGCAACATGAGAATCACTTTGGCTATGTCTACGCTAGCTGGAAGCGCAGCCCAGCAGGCTAGTGTAAAACAGGAGACCGATGACTCATTTTTTTTATATCGCATGCCTTAGTTTTATTCTGGGCTAGCTTCTCCATTCTACTTGAGTTGTACAGCAAGTTCGGTCAGCTAGTTAAAACTCTACTCATTCTGCTACTGCTACCTTCTGCGCAGAACATGTACACTGATGAATGGTCTTTCTGCTCTTGTATACTTGGACTTGCCATTCTTAGAAACATGCAAAGGATGGTTGCTGATCTGAAAGGACCTGTAAGTTAAATCACTTTGGTGTCAAGATATTATCACTGTGCCTTCAAATGCTCACTCAGTTTGTGAAAGGACTCTTACGCTGTGCAGATATATATGAACGTGTGTTTTCTATGAAATCAGGTGAATGCCTAGCATCAAAATCAACATCCTTTATTAATAAGGATTACAAAAAGGATTTAGTCCTGTAGACTCTGTGTAGTTAAAACTTTCATTACTTTTAAATCGAAGTTTTATATACATCAGGTTTCAGCTTGTTATACTCATTTACAGTATGGTACCTAAATAATCATTGTATCAGTCTGACACCTGGGCAGTTCTGAAGGAGAAAGTTCCTTTACGGAAACATCTGCATAATGACTGTGTTAGTTAGTAACTTATTATAAAACACTTGTTGTATTGTTCGCACCAACAGTGCTAAATGAGGACTGACAAATCCTTTAAACTGGCAAAGAATAAAAAGATCCCTGCTTTTTATCAACTATTTAAGCCATAAACATACTTCAATGGACATAGTTAAAAATTATTATTTTACTAGGTGCCATGTACCAACATCTGATCAATTTCTTCCAGCCTCCCCTGGAAGAAGTAATTATTTTTCCCAAAAATACAATCAAATTAGCAAATACTTAATATTACCCTGAACTTGATTGTAATATTAACTTCTGACTCATGCACATATTCAAGGATTCAAAGCAATTTAGATATACTCTCTAAGAAAACAGGAACGTATGATGGTTACAGTACTGATTCTGACAGCACTGAAGTGCTTACAAAGAGAGTGAAATCCCTTAATGATGTAACTACTTTTTCCTGCAGTTATGCAATGCTGTATGAAGGAGTTCAGGAACAGAAGAAACCCTTCCTTGCATCTTACACTAGTAGGTCACTGAAGTCTAAGATTACATTATTTATTTACAGGTCCATTATTCAAACATTTTGAATTTCCATTCAGTTTTAAGAGACTAAAGAGTATTCCACAGTTCCTGTGGTCAAATACTTGATATGACCAAAAAAAAAAAAACCCAAAACATTATTACCCAAGATAAAACAGTCTTTCTGTTTCTGTGTAAACCTGACATTCTATGCTGTGAATTCCAACAGGTGACTGTATGCTTAAGTATTTCTTTTTATGTAGTTGCTGCACTTAAGCTAACATAGGCATCAAATGCCATACGGAATGTCTGTCCTATAGTTTTAAGTCTTAAACACTTAAATCTAATGTCATTGCTGAATAAACTAATTTTTGTAATTTCCCTCATGTAGGATGAGACACGTAGCTTTTTTCATGTTTATTCAGTGTCTGATCTGACCATGAGATACAGCAGGGTTCACAACACAGAAATACCACCAAGCAGGTCCACAGAACCACTAGACATCATCCTGTGCTGCTACTGTTATTATGAATGAGCTAAATAGAGCCTTTAAGACACAACGAGGAGACTCAAGAAGGAAACAGATTCCAGGAGAGAGCTCCAAACTTCAGAAACTTAGCAGGAGTAGCTAAAGAGTGGATAAAGTCATGTTGATGAAAGAAAGGAATGCTATCTGTTTAGGGAGTAGAAAAACAGGATGAACTCAGAAAGAACGAGGTTATATTCCGCTTTGCCAACAGTTGAAGAACACGTATCAATAAAACTGTCTATGACATAGTATTTTGTTTTGATGTTGAGGGACATTTTAAGTGCATACTTTCAACACATACTTTTCTAGCTAAAGATTCAAATAACTGTGGACGTATGTATAAATATACTCATTCTGTCTCTGCAGTAAAAAATCCCAAAAGAAATAACTGTAAACTGCTACTTTAAGTAAGAAACTTCAGACTAAATCTTAACCTCCAGCATCTACAAGAACAACAAGAATATAACTGGTTTATCTGAGAAAAGGGGTGTAATCAAGTATGTAAGGAAACCTAACAAGGAAGAGTACGGACGTCTACAGTGACTTTGCAAATGGTAGGCACGTTGCTGTTCTCAGTGCTGAATACTGAGATTCAGCTGGTAAACTAGCATTACAGAAAGCAGCACTATTTATGGTGCGAGTCCAAAGCCAATTTATTTCTTAGTGGTCTTAAATGGAATGGATGGACTGACTTTTCAAGTCAGCATAGGAGATTACAAGTAAAAATTTTAGAGGATCACTAGCTTCCTTTATTATTCTTGATCATGTATAATCTCAGACAAAAAAAAACCCTTGGGGAAAAGTATTTTTATTTACGTCACTGTCACAGATTATTGCAAGTTGACTACACATAAGTTTCAATTCAAGAAAAAAATGTAGCAGTTACTTTTGGGATTTCTTCAACTAATCTGCTAGTTCAGATTTTTATATACCAATTTCAGCTAGTTAAGCATGTCTTCATTCAACCTTACTTTCTCCTACCAAGCCAGGGCCTCCTGCTTTAGTTTCTGCTGTATATTGCACATATTTTCATAATTTATAGCCAAACATTTGTGTTGTGACACGTGGCTTCTGATCTAAGAAGGAAGTACAAATGAAAATTGCAAGTAATTCTCCCACCTGAAGATGAAAAGTGCTTGTTCTACACCAGACAAGCCAGCTGTGGAATTCATCTTAAAAGGAAAGTGATGTGCAAACTTTACTTGTGACTCCAGATAAATCAGGCTGTGAATACAAGATGTGTACCGTAACAATTGACCCATTAAATCATCCCAGAAATTCTCCCAATCAGAATGCTCATGTTTTGTCATATACAGGATGTCTGAAGGAAACGATGCCACAATGCTACACTTAAAATTCACATTTTCTTTTGCAACATGCATGCAGCTTCTTAAGCATGCACAATGCTTAAAGCTAGGACTTCATCTCTAGGTGTTTATGGAGCACAGATGTTCAGTATATGAACTAAGTTAACTACTGATCTGTATTTTCTTATTGTTCAGTTTTAATTTACACTTGACAGTTTTCACAGTTGCATAAGCGCATTATAGAAGAAACTCTATAGTGCAGATTTAGAGAAGCTACATTATTAGCCTGCAAAAATAATCGTTGACATAAGAATTCTACCTAAAAAGGCCTCATGATTGGCAGCCACGTACTTCCTTAGAGGCATTTTACCCTTCCTATATGTATTTCTTGGCCAGTAAATGATGGAAACATATATGTCCTTATTGCCAAAGTATGTTCCAGTTACTGGAAAGATTAATAAGTGGGATAAACAATGTAAGAGATCCACATTACGAAGAAAATTTCCAGGTCCTTCCACCCATCTCTCAAATGCTGTTAACCTGCACAAATATCAGTAACTGCTTAAGAGAGACAGAACTGAAATAATATCATCTAATTTTATCACAATACTCAGCTTTGCCAGAAATTCTCATAAATATCCCAGGTATCTCAATATTAGGCAGGAATACAATAAAAGCAAGCCCTTTCCAGATACCATATAAGCTAAAGAACAGAGAAATGCACTGTAACTTCCAACAATAGAGACACTTCTCTGTTTCACTTGTTTGTCATATCAACCTATCCTAACACATTCTATAAATCAGTTTCAACATATTATCAACTTTTCCCATTAAAAAATGATTCTAATCTGAATTAAATCCTTTTCTCAAAACTAAATAGCTCAATTTCCTTAAAACTAGATTAGGAAACAAATGGAATTGAATATTGATTTTTACCTCAAATACTTCTTCATCCAGAATCCTGGTTCCAAAGACAGTGATGCCATTAGTGTCCACAATTGGTTTGTCACTTCTCTCCAGTGGTTTTGTCGTTTTTTTGTTGCAGTCAACAATCATTGTAACGCTTTTCTTCTCCACACTAATGGCTACTCGATGCCACCTATTAAAACATAATTCTACTCTAACTCCTGTTTTGAAGAGTATGTATTTATATCAAAGCAGTTTACTGCAGTAAATGTCTCTATTTCCTTCATACATGCACAAATGTATTGTGTTTTGTCTATCCACTGTATAACTTAGGTTCCTTTGTACAAAGGAATCTGATCCAGAGCCCACTGTCACAATCCCATATTAGGTGAAATTCTCTGAAGCTTTACCCAGAGAATACTAGTGAACTCAAATTAGAAGCGTGTGCACTGCTTATATTTTATCAGAACAGACTAATTTGGTTTTCCAAATTACTTAAATTACTCATGCAAAAAGCTCACTCAGAGCAGCTCTTAGCTACTACATTTTACTATCTGTTCTTGATCGATCCCAAAAATTTTACAACATTCTTTTGCCTTTCTGTATGCACTCCACAGCTGCAGATATTTTTCAAAGATGTACATCAGTTCCAACATAGTAGCTTTTCCAGCTACAAATACTGGAAATGATTGCCAATATTCCTGCAAAAATAGTTCCATCTACATAAAACTTCACCAAAAAAGTGAAGCAGTTCAGAATATTGACACATATTTAAAAGACATATAAGTATGTACATTTTTAATAATTTGCTCAACTGTACTATGTTCTTTATGACACTTGAATGACAGAGCATATTAATTAGTCAGTCTCCCTGCTATGACAATTTAAATATCTAAGAACAAGGGACTTTAGAATTTAACGTGAAAAAAAGTGAAAGCATTTTTGATGCAAAAATTGTTGAGGCTGTCTGTTTCAGTGAGACAACTTAGACAACAAGCTTCTGTATATAAAGGGGGACACCTCAAAGCTAATGGAATCTGACTGCTAAACAGTATCAGTGAGCCAGAACTCACTCATGTTTACTCTGGATCACAGTTAAATATTATCATTATAAAAGCAAACTGTCCATGCATCCTCAGGCACATTACACTGTTTACACTTCTTCAATATATTTTGTTGCCCTAGATCTTTCCTAAAAAAGCTGAATCAGAAGAAAAATGTAAGTCCATTTTTCAAAGCATGCAGAAGCTGAACGTGTGGAAAAAACAGCTCACTATGTAGATGCGCCTGACTCCAGTTGGTTTAGAAGTTGTATATGCCCACAGCAGAAAACTGTACCAAACTAAGTTCATTTTTATTTTTTTTATTTTTATCAGATTCTAAACATTTTAGCTGAAATTATGAGAGCCACGTTCAGGTTTCATGGTATAACTTCCTTGTGTGGCAACTCAAGCCAGAATAATTGATCATTACTTTTTTTAAAATATTTTCTTTATCTTTTTATTGATTTACAGACATACCGTTGTAGTTGAATTTACCTGTCACCTTTTCTCTACCAATCTGTTTATTAAACAAAAAGCTGTAATAAAATTTCATCCTGTGCATCTCTGATGCCTATGGCAGCTTTTCTTGAACTGCAGCACAATAAATATTAAGTCTTTGAAAGGATATACATCTCTTCAAAAGCAACAATAACAAATGCGAAAAGCACTAGAATGGCATTCCTGGAGAACAACTGCTTGTCTTCAAAGGGAAGTTAGAGAACAAAACATGTTACTAACAACTGTAGTTAAAATGCATTATGTGTTTGAAACTAATTCCCTTTAGTAAGGATGAAGCATGAATCCTTGCAATGTTTCAAATTAATTCTCCAGCTGACTTTTCCCTAATTTCCTTATACACAGGCATCTCGAAAGATCTTATCCATCCACTGTTTTGGTTCGGGATAGCAAAAATTATGCGTTCTCATGTCAATTTACCTTCACTTTTTGTATCACATTCAAATGGAGAAGTTGATCCTTAAAGTGAGACTATTATTTCAGTCTTCTAAAAAACAGGAAGAGTCTTCTTTTGTTTAATTTTAACTTCCATGGCTATTTCCTCACCCATGATTCATAGAAATAGAAAAATGGTTTGGTTTCATTTGTGGCTCCATACTCCATTTTAAGCTGGAGTTGTGTTCCACTGTAAAGTTCCTCTGATTTTGTACCACAACAGTTCGACTATATGGAAATCGCTCATAATTTATTTAATTATTTACAATATCTATTTGGAAAGACCATTATACAGTGCTCTGTGATTTTTCTTTTCATCTAAAAATTTTGCACTTACTTGCCATCAGCAATGTTGACTGTTCTGAAAAGAGGATAGTCTTCCGGGGCAGGCTTTCCATTTTGGTCTTCAAAGAGGAAGACAGGGGATCTTCCAACTTCGACACCTACTTGCTGAATTCCTTGTTCATTGTAGACAGACAGAAGGAAGGACTGGATACCCTTTTTAGGTTTTACTGTCATCAATATTGAAAAATCTTCTGGAAAACCTCCATCTGTAAACAGAACAAAGTATACAGTTACAAATTCTGAAACTATCCTATGGACATCTAAATTTTTCTCTAAGAGGACCCTGCATACCATCTGGTTTTTTATTTGTTTGTTCTCCAAAATGAATATGGACAAAACTATCGTAAGAAAATGTTTGCTCTCTTTTGTAACTGTGGTCTTGCTTTAATTCTTTACATATACAACTTAAGGGTTCTTAAAAACATGATTTTTAAAACTATTGAGGAAATAGTTTTATCAGGAGTTCTATCAGAAAGGTGACTTAAAATGACTCATGTGCTTTGTTCAGTAGTTCCCGTTATCACTGCAATGACATGATATTTCCAGATCTCGCACATACATTGTGTGAATATAAGTAATATTCCTCCACTGTTCATCTTAAAATTCAGAAAATGAATAACTTTCTAACAGAAAATGAATGTAAAAGTTTATGCATATATTGGTTTTGAACATTCAACTGGAACAGATATCAAAGCCTTCTAAACTATTAAACTTCTTGATTATTCATATAGTTTTATTTGGACAATATCAGAAATAATAATAAAAATTGGAGGAAATCTTTGAGTATTTCTGGATGTACATTCCTATCATTTCCACACTCTTTTGTAAAAGATATCTAATAACTGACAAATAGTCAGTACAACAAAATTCTCAACAGTTATCTTTGCAATTGTATAATGCCTTCCAGTCAGTGAAATCAATGTCTGTCGTACTCTGGTTGGTGAATATTATTAGATCTACTTTTAAATGATGAATGTATTGATGCTCTCAGCTTTTGTCATTAGTTCCCTAGAAGCTAGAAGTTAACCTATACTCTCTGATGAGTTACAGGAGTTAGATGGAAGCAAGCACAGGATGAATTACAACTCATTTTGTTTAGCTAAAATGGTATCTCACAACTCAACCTTGGTTATCACGTGTTGTCTTCTCATTATCAGAAAGCACTAAGAAAAAGGGACAGACTCATCCAAATATCTATAAGAATATAAGAATATTAGCGTAGCTGTCAGATCACCCCTTCATGCTATGATATCATTCATGAACAATTGCAAGACAACCCAAGCTCTCAGAGTCTCAGGCTTTCATTTAGCATAAAGTGCCTGTGCTGTTCTACACTTTTTAAAACATCAGTGAGTCAAAGTCAGTTTAATCTTCTGTCCAGTTGTATTTGAATGAACATTTAAAGTTTTTTTCTCACAGCGCTTGGCTTCAAGGATACACATTCTAAAGCTCAGAATATAAGGGTGACAATTGCAGCTTCTGCAGTTTTTCAGTAAAATGGATCATTTTGCATCTTTTAAAAAAAGACTAGTCCACATTCTGATAGCCTTACTTTCTTGAAATAATAATTACCTACACACATAATCATACTGATATCAGCAAGGCGTTGTAAATTGTCAAGTGCCATTCAGTGAACAGTATTTTAAAGTGGTGAGCTCTGTTAACTATATTTAAATTTGTTTAAATGTTTTAAAAATTAATATAAATTTTATCTTTCTAGTGAATTTTGCTTTGATTTTCTACCAAAAATAAAAAAGTGAAGTGATAATTTAAACAAACATGCAAGATATGCTTGAACTGTATGGTAGCTGTTTCCTATATTGCTCTGGGAATGCATTATTGCTAGGAAATAATAAATATTTCACCATTTTATCTTTGCTGATATCTATATGACTGAAACTTTGAAAGACAAAAAAAAGTATTTTTCTTTGCTCACATCTGTGTTTATAGAGGGACTTAATCAAACTCCATATGATGTATCAAAGAGGGAAAATTAAATGTTTCAGGATTTTTTTTAATATCCTCATAAACATTTTCCTCAATATGTTTGGGTCAAATGAAAAGAGTGACAGCAAGCTAATGGAGTAAAACCCTTTCTTCAACATACAATTATTTCCTTCCAAAATGTGATTATTTCATTTTAGAGAAATTTGAGAGAAGATGGAATCATATTACCTGCTGTCCACAACTAGCCTTGTTAAGTCCTCCAAATACTCAGATACTCTTAAGTAACTCTTAACAGATGGTACTTCTGGGAACAATATTGCATTGGCCAATCACAACTCATTTCTACCAGCATAGCACTGGTCCAGAAAGAATTGCTTTTAAATTGACTACTGAAACTAGAGGAAGCATGCCAAAGCCACCAAATAAGCTTTCCTTCAGATAGAATAGTGGAAAAACTGGGAAATATGACTTACAGACTTGTTCTAACAGTGATGCAGAACTAGAAGAAGAGTTTTATCACTGAAACCAATAAAAACAGCTTCGTTCCATGGATTAAGAGCACATCCTGTCATTTGTGTGCAGACACACTTCTAGGGATAACAGAATTACTTTGTAGTACTGACAATGGACTACATGCTGCATTTTTAGATACTGTAAAAGGACAGGCAGTAAGATAATCTAACAAAGTAATAGCTTTCTGACAATCTTACCTGGGTACAGCTGCTTCGTTGGGGCACTGAGCTGTGCAGTTTTTGAAACTCTGTAGGCAACATCTGAGCCTTTTGAATCTCTTCTGTTAGTGCAAAATCCTGCTGTTCTTGATACTCCTTCTGGTGAATTATGAAATTCTAATACTTTTAGCACATCAACTGGTTCAGCTGACAAAGAAAAAAAAAAAGAGTTACCCATCTTGCATCTCCACAATTTGCAGAAAATGCATTTCATTGCAAAAGCATATGTGTAATCATAACAGTAACTGCATCCTGGTTTGAGTTACCGCAGACGACTCCTACATCAGAATGTTCTTTTAACGGGATTATTAATTTTTAAATATGTAAAGGTTCATCCAATCTAACATAAATGTTATGATCAGATATTTGAATGTCTTGACTCATTGAAAACCATAGTTTCCCAAAGGCAAGGAAATTTGGTGATTTAAATTTATAACACATTATTTTATTGAGTAACTTATAAGGAGTATAATTTCAAAAGTTTCAGAAGCATTCAGCTACTAATCTGCTATCAGAAACTAGTGTTGCTAACATTAGGAAATATTTTGAATCTTATGAATGCTTTCTCAAATGCAATGTCATAAGGAAGAAGCTAATCTCTTTTCCAATTAGAGAAAAAGAAAACTAACTGTTTTGACTGCAAGGAATGCACAGACAGAATCACAGAATGGCCCAGGTTTGGAGAATTACTTGTCTTCTACCTATAGTAGCACCAGAAAATGGATGTATTTAGATGGATCACTTTATTTGACAAGTAGATTTGCAGAAGGAACATCTTTAGTCAGAAGTGTAACAAAAGTAAGTTAGTGGGATGGATGATTTTGTCTACTATTTATTGGAATTAAACCATTCATCAGATCTTTACTTAGAAATTTAGTAAAAGAAAGACCTATGCTACTTAGCCTGCCCTTAAAGAGAAAGGGCACCCAACCATCTTCTCTGACTGTCTTGGTGGCCACCTACTTGACACACTTCAGTTTATCATTACCTTTCCTTCACTGGGAATTCAAGATGTAGTCTAATGAGTGCTGAATCAAATGAAGTGAAAAATCGTGTGCGTTAGTCTGCTGTCTGCACTCCTTTTTATGCAGATCAGTATGCTTTTAGGCTTATTTACAGTCAGGGCACGCAATTGATGCTTAGCTTGCTGTCTGTAAGAAGCTCTATATCCTTTCAACAGAGCTGCTATCCTAGGCAGTACTAACGCAAGAGGTTTTTCAGTTTCGGGAGAAGGAACTTTCATTATTTTCAAGCCAAAATTCAAATGGACTGTTTTGTCTTTAGGGCCCAAGTACAATGCATTTATGCTCAGTGTCTGACAGTTTAAAATTGTGGACCCAAAGAAATTCAGAGCTGCTATTGCACTGAGATTGTTACAAAACAATTTTGGAATATATCACAGAATTGTAGGGGCTGGAAGGGACTTCTAGAAATTGACTCCACCAGGTTGCACAGGTAGAAATCTAGGCAGGTCTTGAACATCTCCAGAGAAGGAGACTCCACAACCTCTCTGGGCAGCCTGTTCCAGTGCTCCGTCACTCTGACAGTGAAGAAGGTATTCCTTTCCTTAATATGGAATTTCCCGTGTTCCAATTTCTGCTCCTTGCTTCCACTATTGCTCACCACTGAAAAGAGTCCAGTCCCACTGACTTGACTCCCACACTTTTGATGTTTATGAACAGTGACGAGATGCCCTCTCAACCTTCGCTTCTCCGGACTGAAGGGTCCCAGGTCTTTCAGCCTTTCCTCATATGGGATATGCTCCACGCCCTTTATCATCTTTTGTTACCCTCTACTGAAATTTTTCGAACAGATCCCTGGGGAGCCCAGAACTGGAAACAGTACTCCAGATGTGGCCTCACTGGGGAAAAGTAGAGGGGAGAGGATTACTTCCCTCAACCTGCAGACCACGGCTTCACTGATCTATTTTTTGAATGGAAACATAATTTTCACTGGTCGTTTCTCCACTAGGACTTTCCTGCAGCTTTCTTGTTGGCAAATTCATAACCACCGTAGCTGGAAAAACAGTCTTACGTGGCTATCAAAGCTGAGTAATGTATTTGGGAAATATCACCTTTCTACATATCTTTGAAATGCACTGTGGCATTGACTATAGCTAACTTATTCTCTGTATGTATTCACTTTATAAGTTGATAAATACCAGCTTAAGCCCTCAAATTCATTGTGTGTGCAAACTCAAGTATTTAAAGAACTGCTTTCAAGCAACAAATGAAAGAGTGTGAAAACATAGGCAAAGCGGTATTCTAATTAGAGTCCCTCTTGGATACTCCGTCTTTATTTTTTTTCTTACTATTCCTAGCCAGTTTTGCTATTATTTCCCTCACTGTAGCATCTCAGAAATAATTTCTGTATGTTCTCTATAAATAATAAAGTTTAATTAGCTTATTCTATTTCCTCGGTATTGCCAAATATGATGAAGTCAACTATGTGTTAAACCTAACTTTGAATAACACAGGTCTGAGATTTTCTTAATCAGCCTAGAATGTATGTAACTTCTTCTGGTTTAAAATATAATCACAAATAATCACTTTACTTTTTTTTTTTTTACTCCATTTAAATTTTTCATCTGATCATGCTATCAAATACAAATCCAAAATGTTTATTACAAGCTATTACTACATACAATTTGAATGAATGCTAAAGAACACACCTGCTTTAACTCTGTTACTTAAAATGTCCTACAGATTCAATACGTTCAAACAATTTTGAAAGCAAAGTTACAGTAGTCTGCAAATTCTGAAACACCTGGATGTTTCATTTATCTGGATGAATAATGTTAGTAGATATTAAACTCTTTCTATAGGTAAACATATTTCTAAAGTTACTGAAGGAACATTCTCATTGTTTTTTGGTAGCTGATGGCTATTTTTGCAGTATCTATAGTAATTTGAACCAGTCACTGGAAAACTCAGTAAAAGTATAAGTCAACCACTGCTATGTTCTTTTTTCCTTTGCTCTTTTATATAATTTGTACCAGATTATTTTTCTTCATTATTTTTTTAGAACAAAGGCTGGCTGGAAAAGTCTTCATCGTTAAACAAGATTATTCATTACTGCATGCTGATTCTGCTGCTAAAAAACTTCCAGTCATAAAACAGAATAATAAAAGTGAGTAATGTTCAAACCACAAATTCTAAATAACAAAAATGAACATTTGTTAAAAGTCTATAGGTGACATTTATTTCCACAAACTATGAGTCAAGAATCATGAACAGTAAAAAAACCTACTCAGTTTACAGTGATTTCTAAATAGAAAACACATATGAATTTAAACAAACAAAAAGATTAATCAGTTCATCTCCAAAAATAACATGGCTGATTTATTTAATATTTACAGACTGCAACAGAAACTGCTTCCCTAATGTATATAAAAGAGACGCTTCAAGCAATCATTGAAAAGAAAATGAGTTCTTTAGTGCTCTTTAGATAAAGCAGACAGGAATTAACAAATTTTAATATCCTTTACAAAAGCATGCTTTTCACAGAAACCTACTTATCATTCATTCATAGAACCATAATTATCCCCAGTTGAAAAGGATCCAGAAGGATCATTGAGTCCAACTCCTGACATTCATCCTGTGAAAAACACAGGATTTCTGATTTTGTGCCCCTTCCTCAAATATTTTTGCAACATTCTTTTCTATGCCATTTTTAAAATCAGATTGGGATGTAACCAGTCTTATACTTCAGGCCTGAAAGTCTCATAGCTACCATTGCCACTGAAAACAGGGCCTCAGTTTAAGGCCCTGTTTAAAACTTTGCCTCTCCTCTTTTCCTGTGTCAAGCTGCCATACGTTTGGATTTCTCAGACATGCTCTCTCTCCTACTAGAAATTTTGTTCTGGTGAATTTCAATGTTTTTTATATTTACTGAAACTATGGAAATGTAGCTGGAACAGCCATAAACATCTATATTTATCCTTACATTTACAGGCAGGCTGACATGACATTAGTCTCAAAATTCTTGAGAAGTGCACCATGCACATTCAAATCACCTACACGAGGCCTCTACAGAAAGCAATAAACGCAATTGCTCTTAATAAGTCACAAAGCTCACACATTTAGGAATCCACCCAAAAATAAACAGGTCTTGGAAAACAGCAGAACTTAGATCCTAACTTTTTAGAGTTATCCTGTCTGAAGAATAAAGGAGGATGAGAAATACTTGCATAGCCAACAACTCGCCAGCTTAGAAGACCACGATAGAGAGGTAGGAAGATGACTCACAAATTCAGGGAAGAACACAGTCTAGAAGCTATCAACTGAGACTGTGATTGCTCTCTGCCAGTTTCATAAGGTTCTGCAGTGCTCAGTGTCACTGTAACCTGTGAGCTTCACCTTCTCCTGTAAACCATCTCTTCTCTAGCATGCTTCTCCCACATAATTTCTGGGATGAAACAATAAGAAACAGCCAGAAACAGCATCAAGGCCACGCTGTTTACCTGTTTGTATGAAATTCAAATTAGGATTACAATTTGTATGAGGGCTGCTCTCAAAGTAATACCTCCCATTTTATTATGTTGGTCCAAGACCTGCATATAAGGGACACCATTCATTTATTAGCAGAGATAGGGCCACTCACAAGAACTTTCTCACAGCTTATTTAAGTGATTTTACTCTCTAATATAATTTCCCTTAATAGTTTTCTCAGACGAGAAGAAAGCTGCAAATTAATGATATACTTTTGCATCCTTCTGATTTAGCACTAAGATTTGCGACTGCAAGGAAATAGACCACAAATAAACATAATGAGAAAGTTCTGTTCACCAGTCTTTGGGGTGCAGTTAATTCTCCCTGTGAAGCTTACGTATCAGCTTTGAAAACTGGACCACGTAAGTTTGTCAAAATACAGGATCTAGATCCTGAAAGTTAGTCCCTTCGTGCAGGGACTTTATGGCCACACTGGCTTGATGCTTGAAGCCCACCTCCTGCAGGCAAGCCAGCCAAACCCTCAATACAAGCCTATATAAAGAAGCCTGTCTTCTCCAGAGCAGAACCTGCATTTTTCAGGCAAAGCTCTCCTGAGTATCAGGCTGCAATCAAAACGCAAGCTTCCGCTCTTTTATGTTTCCACTGATGGAGAACCAACTGCAAGTGGTCATTCTTCTCATTAAATACTATAGTGAGAATTTCAACAGCATATATCCTTATTTTGAAAAACAAAATTCAAAGAGAGCTGTGCAGCTTTCATTGCCACTAACAAACTATGCAGTAGCAGCCAGAGAAGAACAGTTCACAAGTGCTGGGATTTCTGGAATGATAAAAGGAGTATCCTTCAGAAATCACATTTTTAGAACACAGAGGTGTATGAGCTATGATCCTAAGTGTCTTAGCATCTTTCAGTATACCATACTGCTAATCAGATAGCTCCAGCATAATTTCATAGTTTTCAAAAACATATAGTACAAGAAAATTTTAGCTATGTGCTACCTCAGCACCTGAAATAACATCATAGAATCGTAGAACGGCTTGGGTTGGAAGGGACCATCAAATTCTATCCCCCTGCCATGTGCAGGATTGCCACCCACTAGATAACTTGTAACTTTTAATATTTAAATTTGTAGAGCCAAATTCTGGTCTTCATTACTGCGGTATGACTGAAGTACCTCTACTCACTCAGTGAACTTTTCACATTTATACTGGTATGGGTGAGAACATTTGGTTCATATTAAATGTAAGACATAGACCATATTTAAGCTTCCTTTGCTTTCTTTCCCCACCCTAAGGTTTCTATTTACTTCCTATGGAAGAAAAAAAAAGAGCAAGATAGAACTAGATTGGCAGAAACATAAGAACTTCTAAGCTAGTTTAAATTATACCAAAACATGTGTAAAAGCATGTTAAGTAAGAAGAAAATCCACCTCTGCTGGCATCTCCCTTTTGGAAATTAAAAGGAAAACAGCAAATAACTGAGCATAATAAGTGGTTTCTGATCTGGTCCTGCTAAATGAATAAGGAGCATCTAGAAATCAGTGGGGCTAATTAGCTGTAAACTGGATCCCAGATCCCAGTGTAATATTGCAAGGTCAGGATACATTATGAGAATGAATTACATGAGGGAAACTTAATACGTTTTCTGTTGCAGGCTTTTTGTTAGCATTTTCAAGGCTAGACTTCCTATGCATACAATGATACATTTACTTTAAATCCTACAGCAGTGCTTTACATTCAATGCCTTAATAATCACATCTTTTAAAAATATAAAATCATAGATTGAAAAGAACCTGTAAAAAACTAGACTACATTTTGATTATATTGTCATAGTTAGAAATACAGCTTTCACTTAATTCCATTCCACAATCTCTAAATGGAAATTAACTCTAAAATACATCATCCTCGCTAATCTTAGCTAGTGTCTATTAGATAATATGACTCTCTCTTTCTTTTGGTTGAAACTGCTCATGGAGGAGGTTCAAGGGTAATAATAATACAGACTATCATAGGAGAGGAATGAGAGACTGAGAAGCTGTACAAAAAGACAGACTGAAATACTTTGGATACACAGTCTTGTGGTGATGGTTCAACATATGATATAAGCCTCCTTGTTTAAGGAATTACCTTAGTTATAGTATAAATGCTCAGCATGATCACGTCTACCTATGGAAAAGCTTCTTGTAGGTGCCCACATAACTCTAGGTAAAAGCACAAGAATCACAAGACAGGGACAAGTTGTATTTGTCAAGACAGTTTGCCTTGGTATGGCCAAGGCTGGTTGATAACATTTGGATTTTTTTAAATGCAATGGCAGGTGGTAATTAAATGAATGGTATTTAATCATATCTTCCTCATTTATAAATAAGTACCATTGCTGTAACTAAGATCATGGCAAACAATATCTTAGTGATAGGTAATAAACTTTATTGTTTGTGCTTCAGCAGCCACCATTCAAATTCTGCATTATAAATATATGAGGGTTGCTCTGAAAGTAATGCCTCTTATTTTATTATGTTGGCCCACAACATCGGGACAGATGTTGATGGTACGGCAGTAAAGGTTGAACCTTCCCACCAATATCCTTCTACATTTTGTTGCCATTTGACTGATGGCAGCAGAGGGGCAGTCTGACAAAATGGCGTCTGACATGGAAGTGCGTATGAAGCAAAGGTGTGTCACTGAATTCCTATGTGTTAAGAGAAGGGCACTCACTGACATTCATTGACGCTTGTTGAACATTTATAGAGACCAAACAGTGGACGTGAGCCCAGTGAAGCGGTGGTGACATTTCAGCAGTGGTGACAAGTGTGTCAGCTCCGCTGGTACAGATTTTTATGAGTGCAACATGCAGGCTCTCGTTCATTGCCGGTGAAAGTGCAAAGCTAATGGTGGTGACTACAATGAAAAACAGTGTTTTGTAGATGAGAATTTTCTCTATCAAATAGTGTTATTGTGCTCTTTGTGGTTGTTTCCATAGGAATAAATAGGAGGCATTACTTTTGGAACCACCTACGTGGTGAATAAAAGGGTAACACTGCTATATATTATCTTTCTAGCTATAATCATATTGCAAGGCTAATTACCTTTATTTCAATAACTTTGCAGTTAAGTAAGTATTTTGATTTACAACAGATGCTTCATTACAATTTCTAGATAATGACCAACTGCAGCAATGATCCAAAACAAAAAGAGGTTTTCTACACAGGCTTACTTAAATCATATATAAATAATTAATATAAGAATAATCATATATAATGCAACATAATATATAAATATAATACATAGTATATAAAATATATAAATCTATTGAGTGACACTAATGTATATTTTAGGTATGTTTATGGTAAGCAATTAAAATGCACTGCAAGTAGAATTGTATTGGTTCATGTAAGTACAATGTGTTTCTGTCCCAAATCTCTTTTAACAGCTAATGTGTTTCTATCAATCAATTTACACTTAAGCACGTGAAACACTTCAGCTCCTGCTTCTTCCCGTACTTATCAGCTTCCATTCACAGCTTCTTACTGGAAATTTGAGTCTGCTGCTGTCACAAATTGACAAATTCAGTGTTGGATTAATTTCTTTGACAGAAGATGACCTGGACACTCTGTTACTAGAATTATTTGCAGAAAAATAAATTCTCAGCATACTTATGTAGCGATTCCCTCAAAATTCTTTTTGACTTATGTATGCTAACTGGTTGTAAGAAAGGTTTCTAACCACCTTTTCCTACATAAAACTCTACTGAGAAGCAGTTTATAGGTCAGTGCCATGAGCAGCTGCAGTTCATCATAAACATGGATTTCTCTTATTATTTAATATCTTAGATCTTAAGAGTTCAAACATCTGTAGTGATCCTACCACAGATGCATACAGTGGTACTTGGCAGTCTTGGAACAGGTGTACATTGAAAAGATATTATTTGTTGAGAGTTCTTTTTTGAGTGAATTTGATTATCCCTTTAGAGAAAACTAAGGTAAAGTCAGAATGGACAACTGTCCCTATAAACAAAAAAGTCTCAGACCTGGAGTTTTTTTTCTGTTCTAAACATAATGGGCTGCAAGCCACTCAGAAGCTTCAGTGAGCATTGAAGATAGCCCTGCACATTTTTGGGTAGGATACACGAAATCTGACATTTGTTCTCTGTCTAAGACCTACACAGTAAATAATTTTTAACTGCAGTTAATGATGATGGTGACCAAGGACCAAACAGTTTAAGAGACTATTATTGAAGACAGGGTTTGCAAAGAAAAACAATCAGCTTCTGTAATTTCAGAAGGAAGGACAGCCATCAGCCTAAAAGGACTGACAGGAAAGTGACTATTGTGGCAACTTCCAGCTACACAATTAATTCCCATAAGAAACTGTTGAGAGGGTGACTCATTTAGAATTAAAAACTATATATATTTCTGTTCAAGAGCCTAATGAAGACTAGAAGTCGAAATCCTATTATATTTAAATTTTGTTCTGATAACTCCTGGGTTTTATGCTCTTAATTTTATGAGACAGCCCAGGCACAATGATCCTTCCCTATTTAACCTACATTTACAAGATACTCCAAGATGCTTGCTGGTGAACATACTTTAAAAGCAAATAATAATAAAACTAAATGGGAAAATAAAGACGGTATTATGTATTTATATGGGTATATCTTAGGAATCTGAGTGTGCTACAGTTTGCTATGCTTTCAATAACGTTAGTAAACATGGCTTTTCCTTCTTCACATATAATAAACACCATGGGTTTTCTTCTTGAGCTATCATTATTCTTCAGCAATGTCATTCTTTTAATTCATAATTGGTGAGACACAACCCTGGAGTAGTAGAAAAGGGTGCATCTGCCTCAGTAAAAAAGCATTATCTGAGAAATTTAGGAAGACAAATGTTTCTAAAGCACTATTACTTTACTTCATATTATCTCATGGAATTGTGTTTCATTCTGCCAGTAATCTGTTCCAACAGAACCACTGCAAAGCTAAAGCTTAAGAGCGTCGAAACATTCATCTTCCATTCTAAATTGTGTGTTGTTGTTTTTTAAAGTTCAGTCCACTTTTCTTCTTGCTGTGATAGATCATTTAAAGAGTAGCAGCTATTACAGCCTGGTAGGCTAAAACATGCATATTTAGTGGGTACTGATGAAAGGACTTATTATAATATTTGTGGACAAGATTTTCAAAATAGGACATCTTATGGTTAGATTTCTAGGTGTATATTAAGGTACTCAAATAGAAGGTACTGGCTGCTCCTCTGTTTTGATTCCATGTTACTTATTAAAGGCATAATGGACAACAGTTAGTGACTTTTCTTACATTTTTTAATTTTCATAAGCGCTCATTCTAAGGACTGCTATGGTTATAGTTTCCAGTTGGCATTCATTAGGAAGCCAACAGCTAAATGAATGTAAGAACTGAAAATATTTTCATGAACAAAAAAAGCCCCTTAAAGGAATGGCTGGTCTTTGCTGTCTGCTGCTCACCTTTCAGAACAGTTCTTTCAGGCCAGAAATAGGGAGAAGTCATTTTTTGTTTTGTTTTGTTTGTTTTTTAAAGTCTTGAAGACAGCTTTTGTCAGAGTTCTTCTACACAGTTTTTATCCAGCTACCATTTGCCAAACTGTTTCAGCAGTTCTCCTACTGTGCAATCTGATAACTTTTCCCGTTTGCATTCCTTATCCCAGATTATTAGGCCAGTTTCTGATTCTGTCAACAACGGCAAGCAGTTTAGTTTACCAGACAGACCTAAGTTTGCTAGAACATAAATAACAACAAATGCTGCCCCAGTCCTGAATGATCTGCAAGAAAGTCTTCCCTGGCAGTGTTACAATCTGGATTTGCTGAGCTTAGCCTTTTGAGCTGTAGGACGCTGTGCAAGAGCCATCTATTACTAGAAATGTGTGCTATTTCTAAAGCAGGAGGAGTATTTTCAGTCGTGTTTTTACCACTGTATATTTTAATTATTGTCACTGTGGGCAATTATGATGGGTATCTTTTAAAAATTGAAATACGTATAAGTGATTATTATTAATTTGCTGCATTCTTCATCTGTTAAGCATTAATACTGAAATAAATGCCCGAGGGCAGGAATTCAAAAGTACATTTTAATCAAGATGCTTCACTGAGCTTCCCAGTTTTTCAAACATGGATACTTTTAAGTTCTCACTGCAGGCTCTGGTCTCTGTAATCCAAGCAATGCTTTCTTGCAGTCCAAGCACCAGATGACTTTGATGAGTAAGCTTGCAGGCTCATTTAAACTAAAATATTCAGCAAGAATTAAGAATTGTTCTTTCTTGGTTTTGTTATTTTACACAATTCTAGAGTATAACCTAGATCTTGAGGCTGACATTTCATTTTTGCTTTCTATACTTTTACTCACTTAAAGTAAAACCTTCTTTGAGAGTAGACAAATTGTATAAGCAACACTTCAGAACCATTTATTCAGCAATATTGACTAAAATTGATACAGAAGACCTGATCCCAATTCCATAAACTATTTCACTGTTACTTACAAAGGATTGGGCTGCTTTCATCATCTGGTGTAGCCCTCCACTCATCCACCAGTTTGCAATATTTCAACTTCTGTCTCAGTATTTCTGTGGAGTTATTCCTATTTTACGCTGCAACAGATTATATCAGAAGTGCAAAGTGGCTAACAAAGTTGAAGCCTCTGGTAAACATTCAAAAAGTTTGTTTGTAAAGATGGTGGAGACAATACTTCTAAATGTGAAAATCAGCAACAAGTATTAAATTGTTGGAGTATCCTATTTCTATTACCATATCCAAAAAATGGTCACTGCTACAGGAAGAGACAAGGTGTGCTCTCAGCAATTCAAAATGAAAGAGACTGAGGCCACTTCAGCAAAAGCTTTGTGGCTAAAATTATTTAGAAATCATCCTATTAGACTTCAAAAATATCTCTTGACAAATGGTAGTTTTCAAATACCACACATATGTACATTTTTCAGCTATAAGCAATGGAATATGGTTAGACAAACAGAAACAGCTAGAGTCAGTATTTACAAATATTCAAAGTAAAATATTCAAAATAAAAATATTCAAAGTAACCCTATTTAATTTCATAGAGAAACAACTAAATGATTTTTATCAACCATACAACTCAGAAATCCACCATACTTTCATTGATGCCAAAGGCACAATCTCCCATCTGATAGCAAGTCAAGGAAGCTAGTCCCAGTTCTGTACCCTACTGATACCAGCAGTTCTGCTGAAGCAGAAAGCAAGGCTGTAAAACCTTGACTGATTTTTTTTTTTTTTTTAACTACAAATGCTTGATTGAAACCTATCAGATTACTAAAATATTTTGAATAGATACACAGATGAGGAGACAGAATGAGTAAAGCATAAGCTATGGTAACACTGTAAAATAGTGACAACAATTTGACTTATAACTGCAGTTGATTTAAATTCCAGGCTGCTAGTGCTGTTATTCATAGCAGGATCAGGATCTTCAGTTTTTAATCATACTTCATAACGCATCTTTCAATTTGCTTTGTAGCAAATAATTTTCTTCCATAGTATCAGCTCTGCCAAATAACATCTACTTCACATACTGTATGCATTAACGCTTTGACAGAACACTGAAGTCCCAGCCTTAGAATTCACAAAGATTTTTACAACCCTTTATGTGTGATAATGTGTTAAAAAGAATTTAAGTTCTGTCAGATTCTATTACTATTGTTATAACAGGGTCAGCAATTAATCCTTACATTTACAGTCTGTAAACTTGGTATTTAATGCTGAGTAGTACAGTTATAAGCCATTGCAACAGGCATGAGTGTCCTTTTAAGCAATTGCCATCCACTGTGCACAGCCAGAGGGCAAATCTGTGTCACTACACAAGACTTCACAGTCTTGCAGGACTAGAGATTCCACCCAACCTCTGCTTAATTTACTCCCCCATATTATCAACAAATATTCAGAACAATTATAACTGAATCAGTGCTAGGAGGACTTCTGAACAGAAGCACAGAGCCCTACAGAGAGATGCAACCTCTTTATCTTGCTGGCAGATGGAAATCCTATTATTCACCACTGAATAAAACAGATCGAGGAGAGACATAATCGCTCCAGTGTGTTTTAGGTGTAACTTCAGCAGTAACGTCACTGCTCTGTTATTATGCTGCAGCCTTGCTGGAATTAAGGGCCCTATTTGGAGGAGACAAAGTATCTTTGAGCAAGACAACTGCAATAATGAATATAACAATCCCTTTGCTACACTTTACCACTGGCACAGGTACTAATTTTATCAGCAACATTTTCTTTCCTTTTTTTTCAGCAGTAAGAAAACATCATGCACCAGAAAAGATTTTGTATCACAGATTATTTTTTTCTAGGGATATTCCAGTAACTGGTGCCAAAAGCACTGAATGTTTGCATGCACTCTGCATGTACTTACATACAGTTACACTTACTAGACACACACAAAACCGAAGTTGAGAATTATGCAACGACTTTTTTCTGCACAGCCTGCAGTCTGAATAGTCCTTTCTGAGATCCTTGAGAAGTCTTTTTCTAAATTAAATGCAAAGATTCATACTCTGGAGAATTTGCAACACATACCAGTCATTCTTCTGCCAGATGGCTGCTGCTGATGTTGATATAATTATTTTACCCCAAAAATATTTTTTAAATGTAAATAATATAGTACAACAGACGTGCATGCAAGTCTCTTTTGCTCTATACTGGGAAGAGAGGACCATTTCACCTGCTGATCCCTGGGACTCAGAAAAAACTTCAGCTAGGATCACTAGTACAATCTAGTCAAATCTCATCTGATTGAATCATTTTTGTCTATATTTTATCTGAGAAACCTCTATATGCTCTCTGTTTCTGAAGGTTCATGGCATTTTGTTAAACCAAAATGTACACAAAAATAGCTATTTCACTGTGAAATAAAAACAAATAGATGAAAGTGTTTCACATTCTATTTCAATCTTAAAAGCAATTCAAACAGTTAAAAGTGTCTTATATCAGTAACAGTTCTGAGAAGAGATTAATCCTTTTCTAGTTTAGAGGCACCTTTTCATTACTGTTTTAGAGTAATCAGATACAGCAAACAGTTTTCATTCAATAAACAGATCCATATCTTCCTAGTGTTACTTACTGAGCAATTACAATTAAATATCAGCGTTGAGCCCATGAAGAAAACTGTCCTTTTGCCAGCGCTAGTGGACCCGGTTCTCCATTCCTTCTGCACCTAGAACTCCTGTTAGTTTCCAGGTCTGTCCGGGGGAAGCACAAGGAACCTTTGTGCTTCCTAAGATGACTGTAAAAAGCACCTACGCTATACTAGGAACCAACCTACTTGCCACTCACACAGAAAGTATCTTTTCTATATATAGCTTTAAAGCCTCATTTTCAGTAAGAAATCTTAAATCTTTTTGCACTCAGAGCTGGATTGAAAAAGCTTATAAATAATAAAAAGGCTAATTTTTCATTTCTTGCCCATGAAAATTAAATCAGAATCACAATAGTGCATTGATGCCAGAGCCTTACAAAAAATTTATAGTGTTGAAGCCATGCCATTTTGACTAAATGAGTTTATTCATTCCAAACACATTACCAATAGATTTAGTATTAAAAGGTGAGGAAGGGGAAAGGAAATCAAAGGATGTCTTTTAAAATACTGAATACTGTTTACTTTTGGCGAGTCCTGAAGCAAAAATATTTTCTAAAAAGAGCTGCTTAAGTGCTGGTGGGCACTGAGCTGACCAAATATGAGTCACCGGCTTTTCCATTCCGCTCCTTCTCATTTCTATAACCTTGCTAAAGAAGAAATAATTCAAGCAGATCTTCACACCTCCTTTCTCGGTTCTGTGGATGACACCTCATACTTCTATTTCTTTTCTGTGTTAAATAAAGCAACTTGAAAAAAAGTCAAGAATTTTAGGAATCTTCTGAGGTTTTTCTGAATGGAAAAGATTCTGCTGTCTTAAGAAGTCACGGATGTATACTTCACACTTTATACAAATACATTATGATATTTTCTTTACCTTTCTTTACAAAGTGGCATTTTATGAAAAGACAACTGAAGAATACAGGATTCAATTCAATAGATTTTATAAGGGCTATGATTCATATTTTACCCTGGTCAAACCTTGCAGCATTTTCATTTAGTCATATTGTTTCCCCACTGCAGTATTCTATTTTATCTGAGCAGTTTCCCCCTCCAACTTTCAAATGTGAGTTATTATTTCCTATTTTATCTCCAAACTACTTTAAGAGTAGAATATGCAAAAGACAACACTGAAGTATCTCCATCATACTCTATCAGGGAAATTGTGCCAAATTCTTCTCCCTTGGTAGTCAGTGGAAATACTCCGACTTCAGTAACAGATCAAGCCCTGAGCAGACAGCTCCCTGCATCTCTAAGCAAATGGCATACTGTATTTGCTAAAAGTGCAAGCAGTAATTTCTCTTCAGAACGCCCCTACAAACATGAGAAGCCTGTAGCACTTTTTCCAAAGTGTCCCTTATATAGAGGACTAGAGGAAAGGATTTTTAAAATAGCTACCAAACCTAAAAACCTATCAATGTGCCCAATGTTGAACATTTTTAAGGGAGTACCAGCTAACGTCTGGGGTTTTGTTTGCTTGTTTGTTTGTTTGATTGTTTGCTTTCTGGGCTGCTTGGGTTTAGATTTTCATTCAACTTTTCATTTGTGTCAACACAGTGTGTAAAGATCATCTACATAAATCTTGCTCGCTAAAGTCACTTCTATGTGCTCACAGGAAAGTGACATAAAACATCAAAATCTATCATGCCTTTGTATACAGTATTCCTTCTTCAATAAATTTAGTTTCGACATAGTAATGGAGAACCGAATCTTTGAAGCTCTGTGAGATTAATTCATCCTCAGCATAACTCCACTGGAGTCCGTGGAACTGCAGCGAGGATGAAATTTGACCTCTTCAAATCCCTGGCAGAAATGGGGCCAGCAGGGGGCAGAAGCCCTGACGGAACTGACACGGCCAAGGTTGTGACCAGGTATAAAGGGCTTGAATGGAGACTCCGATCACCTTGCTGTGCTCCCACCAGAACACGCGTTGATTCAGAAAGTGGAGATTCACACCGAGAAATACTTCGTGAAAGTAATAATAATAAAAAAAAGCCTAAAAATTAAAACTTTATTGGTGGAGAGTTAAAACTCCTTCACAGATAGAGGATGGAACTTGATGATCCTTGAGGTCCCTTCCAACCCAAGCCACTCTATGATTTTATGATTTTATGTCTGACACACAGGAAAATGAGATCCTCAGACCCAGCCAGGTTGGCCCCCACACGCGCCTGCGGGCTCCAGAGAGAGGGACGAATGAAGGAGGGAGGAGGGCAGCGTTTCCAGCCCGGCAGGAGGCGAAGGGGCTCCTGCCACCCCGGCTCACGCATCGCATCTCCGCAGATTTGGGACCTGAGCTCACAAAGCCGCAGCGCACCGGACGGGACGGCGCGGCGGTACCCGAGGGCCAAGGCGTGCCTGGGGGCAGAGATTCCCCTTCCTTCTGCAGGAGCTGCCTCCGTGTCCTTCATCTGCTGCAGGTCCCGAGCGGACTGCACCGTACCCACCGTGTCCACGGACACCTAAGGGACCACTCGCCTCCCCCCTCTCCTCCCCTCCCGCCCTCCCCCCATCCCGGGGAGGCGGCAGGAGCAGCAGGAGGCTGGGGACGGCAGCATTGCCCGCGCGGAGCCCGCGGCTGGGCCCCCTCCTCTCCGGCACGTCGTTCCGGCGTGCGCCCACCTGCGGGGCTGCCCTCCTCGGCGCTGCCAAGAGCCTCTGCCATACTTCTACTCTGTCGCCCTGGAAAACATTCTGCCCGCTGCGAGCCTTTGCAAAGGAAAAAATCAGTGAGGGGAGGAATGGAGAAAATCCGAGAGGAGCCTCCATCCCCAGCTTTCTCCTTCCTCGCCTCTCCGAGGAGGCAGATGGTTGTCGTTCAATTTCTGCCACAACTTCGTGAACTTCAGCAGGGTCAAGACTCTAAGTTCAACAGAACTGAAAATCGTAGGCACACTCTATAGAACTGAGTCGGGTGCTGGACGACGGGAAATCGCTCAGCGCAACGCGTATTTGTTTCACCATCCCGTCTTGCCAGCGCATCCCGGCACTGAGGTGGGACGGGAGGCTCCGAGGGGGCACCCGCGGTCCCAGGGGCCCTCGGCGGGGTCCGCGCCCCGGGCCCGAGCCCTCCGGGCTCCTCCTCGCCCCGGCAGCGGAGGCGCTCTGACAGCCCCGGCCTTGCCTTGGATCTCTTCCCCGACGTGGGGGGAGAGCGGCGGCCACGGCGTGTCCCTTTCCTTACCTCCTCTGACCTCCGCAGCCTGGAGAAGGACAGCGAGGGTGATGAGCACGGTCACGGCCGAGTCCCAGGGCCACCTTTTCGTTTTCCACCGCGTGGACCACCTCTGCATCTTCATGCTGGGCGCCCGCGAGTGTGAGTTAAACCCGGGCGCCTTCAACTTATACTCCGTCCTTTCCACAATATTCCCAGAGATGATTTCTCCTATAGAGCCATACGTGACACACCGAAGGGATTCTCTCTCCTTCGCCCGGCCCTGTGCAGGCCCCTCCGCCCCGTGCTCCCCCGTGCCCTGCCTTCAGACTGAAGGGAGACGAGGGGCTTTAATCAAAATGCACAGAGCGCCGCATCCCCCTAAAGGCTTCATCCCGTCAGAGGGCTGGGCGAGCGGCTCCGGGGCCACCCCTGCGCCCAACTGACAAGGCAGCCGCCGCCCGGAGGCCAATCGCGACGCACCCCCGGCCGCCCACAGCACCGCCCTCCGCCTCGGCGGTGGCACACCGGCCGCCCACGGCACCTTCGATTGCTGTGCCGCCGAGGACCGGCACTCCCGAAGGGGAGCTTAGGGAACAGGAAACCGCGTTACGGGAGCGAGCCGAGGGACCCCAACGGGTGTATCCCGTCCCCGGGGCGCGGAGTCCCCTCAGCCCCGCCGCCCCCAACCCCACCGTCGCGCTGCAGAGCATGCGCAGTGCCGCCTGCGGCGCCCCTCGGAGCGGGTGGCGCGAAACCAGGCTGCTGAGGGGGCGGGCGGGGGGTGACTCTCCGGATGAGTGGAGCGGGGAGACCGAGGGGGGGTGTGCCGGGCGGCGGGGGAGCGGCGCGTGAGAGGAGAAACCAGGCTGAGAAGGGGCTGGGGGCGCTTAAGGGAAGGCCTGCTCCGGCTGTCCGCTGCGCACCCGCTCCTGAACGCGTCTGCTTTTCACACTGTGGCGGGGTGCCCTGTGCGAACAGAGGGAGCGGGAGGTGAAAAGAAATCACGCACCAAACAGGCGCCCGTTCCCCGCCGCACCACGTCCCGGACGTCGGGGAGCGCGCTTCGGATCTCCTCCCCGAAAGGCCCCCCGTTCCCACTAGAGTGCAGCGACAGCGACGGGGACCCACTGTGAGAGGGGAACCCCGCAGCGCGTCCCGCCGCACTCTGCTGGGCGCCGCATCCTGCCCCGCTCCCCTGGAAAATGAGATGCTTAGGTCACGTTTTGGTAGAAGTGAGAATCGGAACTGTGAAAGTTGCCTTCATTGAGATCACTTTCTACTTCAAAAAACAACTTTAACTAATAAGCAGATGGTTGAACCACAACAGAAGTGTTACTGTTATTCAACACATTAAATTTCGGAAGTGTATTATCCTTTCCTACAGCACCCGATGTTTTACTCTACTACGATACTATACCCAGCTCTTTCTGTACTCGCTTTTCTGAAACAGTTGAATCTTGTTGTTAGATTTACAAGTGAGGGGACTGACGGTGCATAGCAGTTATCTCCAGGCCCCCCAGGTCTTACTGGGTGCTGTTCGTTGAGGAGAGTTGATGTTCTGGCACTTGGAGCAGTCAGCTGCAGTGCAGCAGTGGAGCATCAGAACACCAGGTCTACCTCACTTTTCTGTACCAAAGCCTGCTCTTTCAGAACAAGTCCTTCAGTTGTCTGTTTCAAGCCCTAACCACACACACATTCCAAATAGTCAGGCATTAATTAATTAATTAATTAGTACTATTACTGTTGCCCTCTCTGTTTGTGTTGTCCTTAATGGCTTACTAAAGGCTTCAGAGAGGACAGTAAGTTAATCCCTTTGGTGCCTCATTCTTCTTCCTTACAGTGGCATTCGGTAGCCCTGCAAGTGGTTTATTCTTTTTGCTTAATACTTTGTTGCTGGAAAATCCCATGCACTATAAAGTCTGAGTTTCCTCTTGATGTTTATAAATCAGACATCTTTCTGTCATCAACACTCTTGTTACATCCAGTCTGTTCTCACACATTGCCTCTGGCACTACTTTTTTGAGCCTTGCTATTAGCCTGAATTAATACAGCTACAATGGATCATAGAAAAAAGAATGTCTGTCCCTATCAAAAAGGGGAAGAGGAAGCGTTTCAGATAGGTGGTGAAAAAGGACAGGTAAATGTCACAGTGTAGACAGTGGTAACTTAGCATAATGCCTTTCCAGTTCTTCAGTTTTAAGGTACATAATTCAGACCCCAAAATGTCAGCATAAAGATACCCACTCATCTCTGTGGTCTGACATTGGTTCCAAAAACTACTTGGACAAAATGCTGAGTATTCGGCATTCCAAATTGAAATTTTAGATCTCTGCAAGACAGTAGATGGAAAATATATCAATCCAGGTGAAGTGGCATGCTTCCACTGATGTATAATTCTGCAGAATTCTATATTAATTCTATATTAAATGTAGTACAAGAACTTTTTTTAGTGCTAGCTCAGTTGCTTCTGCATGCCACCATATCAAGTCGTAAAGATGTGTAATAAAATGCCATCACATTCAGTGGCTGCAAGACAGAAGCCACATGCTGTTTAGGTACTTGAAAATCCTCATCTTGTGACACATGAGATCCAGTATTTAACGACTACGGATTTTTATTTAACTGATTTTTTAGTTATTTAGTTTGTAATCTTAACTGCCACAATGGTGTCCCAGTGAAATAATCAAAGTAATCACAGCCTAAGTGCAGTGCAAATATATCAAAGAATAGATATGATTCAAAGTGCAGATAAGCTTTCTGAGAGTCATAAAAGTATTAAAGATTTGTAGTAGTAAATTGCAGCCCACAAATGTAATTTCAGGAGAAATATGTTCTCTCTTGAAACTAATAGAGAATTAAAACATGAAAATGTTTTCAAAGAAATACTGAAGAGAATAATGTTGTTTTTTAAATCAACCATAGTCCACAGTGGTTTGTTTTTTTCATTAGCTCTCTTGTTCCCCATTTCTCTTCAAGACAGTTTTAGTGAAAAGAAAGGCTAAGCATTGTGACATTCATTATGTTCTGTCCCTGACACATCAATGTTGGCAGATTAGCCCATGTTTAAATATTAGGAATTGCTCTCTTGTATGTGCACAGATGGGTCATTGTTGTATTTTGGGGCAGAGAGGGGGAGGGGTTAGGAACTAAGGGGAAATATGTATGTTTCTTTGGCCCTACACAGCTTGCGAGAAACTTAGGGCAGGACTTGCACCTTTCTCAGACTGTAGGCACCATGATGAAATATGACTGTAAGCATGATGATCTCTTGCAATCTTGAAATCATAATGTGTTTTTCATAGCACACTGCTCGATATCATCAGAAGTGGAGACCTCTCGGTTTATGAAGTGTGTTATTCACTGGGAATAACTAATGCACAGGAAAGAACAGGATGCTATTCTTAGTTTCCATATATCCTGGACACTGACTTGGCTTAAAGCACCTTGTTTCTAGCTTCACAAGGAAGCTGATGCCTTCTAAAACTTTGATAGTACAAAAATCAATTTTGCAAAGTAAGTGTATGTCAAAAAGGTTATCATTCACTACTTTCTCCATGACTTCAATGTCTTTTTATTTGATTAGGTGCACATTTCATCTTTGCTTAATTTCTGATGCAGATTTACATTTTCTAAGAGTTTTCTGTTGTATGAAAATACTGGGAGGAAAAAAAGTGAGTTACGCTGCTTCATTGAACTGAACCCTTGTAAAAAAAGAAATCTTTTATTTCAGACATGATTAGAGGAGTGAGGAGAGAAGGTTAGTGGAATGATCTGTGCTAGGTGAAATGTTAGTGGACTTCCTTTTGTAGCTTTTAAGGGAGAGGAATATGCGTGCATACAGACAAATGCATGCACGCAGACAAAATAACAGTATTTCTTTCTATGATTCTGTTTTCAAGTAGTGTAACAGACTTAAAGCTTCACTGAGCTCCCCCAGTTCCATTGTCTAAGATTTTGAAGGATGAACCCAAGTTTTTCTCCACTCCTTACCAAATTCTTTGGGCTAGAGAATGGCTCAGTGCCCATTGATTCATTTTTTGGATGCTCAAGAATTAGGGAAGACAAATAATCAATAATAAAAGAAATCTGATACAAAACAGCGTTGTTAATACCCATTACCTATTTTTTTTCTGCACGAAGGAGCCTCTTCCGTTAACGTTGTCAAAGCTGAAGTGACTTGATATAGCTGCGGTGTGCATCGTTAGCTTACTCTTACTGGATTTTACACTGTTACACAACTCCAAAATCAGGGACACGATGTCGCTGCAAGCTGAATGTATATTTGTTGCTATATATATATATTGAGGGTTGAATTTGTACAGTTTCCGGCAAAAAAAATATATACGTATATATAAATAAAATCCTTACATTTTTAACTGAATGTGCCCAGTAGTGTGTAGTTAAGTTGCTGTCAGAAACAATAACCTGGGAAATGAAAGATTCTAGGCCCATGTAAGAAATAAAGTTACTGTTAAAGTTAGTGTTAGAAATTAAAAGATCAAATGACATGAGTACAATTTGAAACAGAGGCTCTGCTAATGTAAGAAAGGGAAAGTAGTTGGTAGGAGCCCATACATTGACCTCTCTTGCTGCAGAGGTTTATCTCCTTTTTGTTAATATAGTTAATGAGAGTTTAAAAATGCAGCTCATAGAAAGTGTGTCCTGTTCCACGGGAACATGAAGATAAGAATGAGTATGGATAAAAACAAGAACAGTAACTTATGTTGTCTTTTGCTTTAGAGATAATCCCACGTAAATAATGAAGCATAATTACTCTGCCAGAACTTAACTGTCAGAAACAAGGGATGCATTTGTATTTAAGGGAGTTAGGCTTAAACACTGACCTACAAATTAGGGAAAATAATACTGATCCATTGGAAGCTACTTCTACTCTGGTAGCTGCTTGGCTCTCTGCTCTTAGTAGCCATTCATTGTTTTCCCCTTTTCTGCTCCTATGTCCTTCTCCTTTCCTACGTCTTGCTTCACTTTCTGCTCTCCTCTATAGTTCTCTGGAAGGGAATGCAAAGGAGTGTGAGGCTTTTTTTTTCAGTTTTAGAACTCATCTGCCAGGTTTCATAAACTTAGTTGGGATAGAATTAAGTCAGGGTTTGGAGCACAGTGTCAAGATCTGAATTTATTGTAGTATTCTGCAAGCTCCAGTGATGAAATTGTGGCAAGCAATGAACCAAAGTTTTATGTTACTTTTTTTTTTTTTTTTTTTTTTTTCCCCCTCTAATGGTTAGTTTCTAGGTATTATTATGGTTAGGAAATACACAAATCCCTAGAGGACCCATCATATGTCCTTCCTTCTCACCATTCCCCTTCCTTACCTCACTAAAAGAGGAGCCTAGAGTTAGGATTAAGGAAACTAAAGTGTCATCAATCCTGAAGGGCAGTGTATTCTGCAGAAGCTCACACCTAACACCATGATAGATCGAATCCAAAACTTGAAATTTTGTTTTCCTATCAAGATTTATATTCTGGTAATATACAATGCTAAAATAGGAGAGGGTTTGGAAATGAAAGCACCAAGAATTCTACTGTGGACCTGACAGTCCCCACAGAAGCTTAAAGAGACCACAGTTAGAAAAGCCTTTGCTCTTTACAGTCCTGTATTATAGTGATTAACTCTTGTTTTTACATAATTTATATATGAGAGATTGTATATGGGGTTTGGTCAAGGTTTAGGAAACTTTTTTTTTTTAATTCAAATTTTTTATACAATACAAAGATTGTTGTTGTTAGTAGAAACCAATACCTGGTGATGTCTCTCCCTGTATGCATTCATAAAAACATTAGCAATAAGAAAAAAGGACTTGGCATAGGGTTAGGGCTGAGGAATTTGAAGTCTTAAGAAGACAGATTGTTCCTGGACCAAGGTAAACCTTGGAGACAGTAATTATGTTAATACCAATAGAAACCTGTGCTTTGAGCTGCATCAGTCCTACAGGAACTAGTAGACTATCTGTTTAGGAAGTAGGCATGACAGTTAGTTACAGTGAAGGTTTTTCTGAAGAGCTCTGACTTTCTATGAAGACAGACTGAGGGAGCTGAGCTTGTTCGGCCTGGAGAAGAAAGACTTTGGGGAGACTTCATTGTGGCTTTCCAGTACTTAAAGAGAGCTTATAAACAGGAGGGACACTGACTTTTTACATGGTCTGATAGTGATAGGACAAGAAGGAATGTCTTTAAACTAAAAGACGGGAGATTTATGTTAGATGCTAGGTAGAAATTTTTCACTCAGAGAGTGGTGAAGCATTAGAATAGGCTGCCCAGAGAGGCTGTGGATGTTCCATCCATGGAGTTGTTCAAGGCCAGGTTGGATGGAGCCCTAGGCAGCCTGATCTAGTGCCTGATTTAGTGGTTGGCAGCCCTGCTTGTGGCAGGGGGCTTGGAACAAGATGATCTTGGAGATCCCTTCCAACTCAAGACATTCTATGATTTTTTCTGTGATTTCTTGAAGTCCCACAAATGTAAGACTATGGCTAGGGTTGGTAAAAGCCACTGACTAATATTATTCTTAACTGTAGCAGAAATGCAAAGTCACAGCTTGAAACTGTGATTGAGCACCTGGTGGGAAGGCAGAGACAATGCAGGGGAGCTCAGGTGCATGCAATGCCACTAAGTGACCAGAACCTTCCCAGACCTCATTTAAGGGTTGTCAGTGGGTGCAGGGGTATCTCACTGGAGATCCTTACATACCTGAGGTCTTCTATAGGTAAGCAACTTCTTTCCTTTATTTCTGTGCCCTTGGCTGTTATATTTGAGCAAATCCTCACTTGCTACAGCCTAGGAACTTGCTACTCTACTATCATTGTTGTTCTTTCCATTGTGTTACATTAACTGTGGGGATTACTCACTTGTGTACTAGTTGAGAGTTTTAACTGTCCTAAACCTTCAGGAATCCGTAACTGTGCCAGACTGCTAAAGATGAGCAGCAGGGATATATTAAAAGAATCTGATTTACTGTTTCACTATTTCCTGTAGAAATTAGTGTCCTTCTTTAAAATAAAACTACTTTTAGAAATGATTTTATTGTTGATGTGATACTTGTGTATCTTGAATTGTCAGAATTTTCACTTAAATTTGGAGCATATGGCAAACAAGAAAATGAGAAAGAAGTGATTACTGACAGAAGCCAGTGCATTATACCAACAGTCAAGAAGCAAACCCTTAGCCTGTTGTAGGCTAAGGGTAAGTCTAGTGTCACATAGAGAGTTTAGGGTTTAATGAAATAAAGCAATAAGAAGTCAATTCACTTTTCATAGAAGTATAAATCCTGGCAGCGAGCTTTCAGTTAGTGTAGTTAGCAGCTAAAGTCTTGTCGTTTTCTTCCTCTAGAGAAAATAATATTTCTACACCAGATGTAGAAAGAAGGTAAGGATCTCTATTCTCTTCTATAGTTGGATTTCATTCTCCATGTCTGGGCAAGACTTTCCTTATGCTTGAGGCTAGACTTTTTTAATACACTGTGTCTATGTAACTGAAGCTATAGACTTACTTCTGTCTTGCATTACATCAGTAGGCTCCTGTGTGTAAGTTAAAAACTATTCTTGAAGACTGCAAAGTCTACAGAAGTGAGAACTGAGCAGATGCTTCTAGAGGCCTTATACTATGTTTTTTTTCTGTCAGTCTCTATAGGGATACTTTCCCTAGGAGAGTGGTGTTAGCAATAGGTTAAAGGTAGAGGTTTTGGAAATGGACAACTAAGTATTTAGAGCACACCTCATGACAGAATCTACTATGTTCCCAGAAATAAGAGCTAATAAGTCTTAGGTCATACAAATAGAAGCCAACAGCTTTTTGCTTAGAAATTGATCCTATAGTTACTAATTATGCAAGAGTTAGTCAGACTATGAGAATTGGAGTTAGGATTAATATTTAGGAATTTAAAAACTCCGAAGTGTTTCCTAGTATTTTGGAAACTTTATTTACAGTGTTTAAAAAAAAAAAAATAAGATGGGTCAGGGACTGTTCTGGATAGGGTTGAGATTAGATTTACTGTCTAGAATCCAGTTTATAGTTGCCTCTGGAAGGTATTTGGAAGTGGGAAAGAGACTGGTGATGCTGTAAGCTGATGTCACTTGTCCTTTTTACTGTCTTCCAGATTAACATTAGGAAAACATCAGGATCCTAGTTCATCATTAGTTTATATAGGTCTGAAGAGTTAGAGAAGGTCTAGGTGAGGACTCAACAGCCGAATTCCTAAACAACTCAGTTGATTGGATGCAGATATAACAAGTGAACTGATACCATTAAGTGCCAATATATTATTTTGAGTTTACTACCATTTTTATCTGTTGAACTTTATATATAGTTGTCATTAAAGTTACATGCAAAAGATGAATTCAGGATACAGGGCTGTTGTCAGTATCCAATCACTTGTTTTCTTTTAGGTTTTGTTCTTTCCTTGTGCTCCCTACCCCCTTGCTATTTGGGTGCCCTCCCACACCCCTCGCCTTGCCACGTCCCACAGTTGTATTCATTCAGGTGTTCCATTCTTCAGCCCTCCTGTTTTATCACTGTAAATCTCTATTGTTACATGAGAGAAAAAGCAACTGATTACATTAAATGTTAATGTTGCCACAATTAAGAGCACACTTGTTTTCTTATAAATTGTTTTTTTTTTTTTTGCTGATAGACAGTCTGGCAGATTTGTAGTTCCCTGTGAAATTTCTCTTGCTCTACACAGCCTTAATATACAAAAAATTAGGCATTCTGCTGATGCTGATAGAGATTACCTGTTTGAGGAGCCACAGCATATAGTATAACTGGGAAGTTAGTTCTCTGTGGCCTGTGGATCCATAAGAGCATGCATTTGTGAATAAATATTCTGTGTCTGGAATTGTTCTGGGAGTGTGCTATGGTTTTGTCCTCAGGTTAAAAGAGAATGCTGTGATCTGTCATCCAGAAGAATTAATTGAATAAAAGCAGCAATAAATATCCTTACTGTTCTTACTGACTTTTCTTGGATCTTAATCATGTATCTTCCAGCACCTTCCTTGGTAGAGATAAAAACGTTGCTGAAATACCATTTTACAGCACATAGAAAGCACATTACCATCCTGTTTAGCCAGCAGCAGGAAGTATCAAGTATCGTGCTGTATTGCTGACCCAGCTTGGAAATTCAAACAAAGTTTTGGGAGTTTATTTAAGCTAAACTTCCTCATCTTTTAAAGTCCACCTACTGATACTTTTTATAGTGCAGTGCAATTGATACAGCAGCCCACCATTCCTTTTTTTTTCCATTTGTATGGATTCTAGTGATTTGCGGAGGTTGTAACCTTTTATAATTGTAACTATACACCATTCAAGGGAAAAACAAATGTGATCGATTGCTGTAATATGTATGGATACCAGAATTTGTCTAATCTGAGACAACTGCAAAAGAGACATCCAGATTTGTTTTAGGGATTGTTTTCTCAGTTTCTTTTGAGTTTTGACATTTTGCCATTGCACACCAGAACAATATCTACATTTTCTGCTGTTTCTAAAGCTATTCAGCAACCCATTCAAACTCATCTTTAATTAGAAGTCTTTAAAATATTTCCCTTTAATGGCTTGCCCAGAAAACTGTGGCTGCTCCATCCCTGGAGGCATTCAAGGCTAGGTTGGATGGGGCCCTGGGCAGCCAGATCTAGTGGGTGGCAACCCTGCTCTTGCAAAAGGGTTAAGAGCTGTTCCAGCCCAAGATATTCTACAGTTCTATGATTCTATGAATCTCATTGGTCTATTCCTTTATTTTTACAATTTATCTGAGACTTCATTTTGATAAAGACCAGTTGAAACAGATGTGTAGGTTGGAGAAACTAACGGATAGTCTGGAGAGGTTCAGCTACTCTCTTAGCCAACTGTTTATCTTATCATATAGAGTTATCACCGATCAGTTTAAATGATTTGTGGCAAATTAAGAATGCAAATGTCTAAGCATAAGTGGTCTCTTATGGGCCCTCTTCTACATAGTTCTGTGGCACTGTTTTGTATTGGGGGAGTACTGGCAGCCTATCTGATACACAAGGAGGCAGTGCAGGCACAGACTAATGGTTTGCATGTGTTATACACTTGTAGCATATTTATTAGTTTTGGACAACACTACTGTTCTCAGAGTCCCTGTGAACTGGAGGATTAAAGACAATGAGAAGACTAAGAAGGCTAACAGCAAACTAACTTGTGTCTAGTCTGGATGGTCCTGTACTTCTATTTCATATGCATAGATGTCTCTCAACTGAATCACTTCTTAAAGTACTTTGGAATAGAATCAGAGTTGATCCCGTTCTATGAGAAAGAACACTGAGGACACAAAAGTAATATTTCAGGGAGGTCTTCTGTCTCATGTCTGCTCTCTCATTTACCCAAGTTCTAGAAGATTAAGACCGGAAAATCAATGTGCATATTTAAAAAAAAAAAAAAAAAAAATACATGAGTATGTTAATCCCAGCAAAGGACTTGATGGGATTGTTGGATGACAACTGCTTTGTGATGTGAGAGCACTGGCAGACTTGAGTATTTCTCCCTATCCGCTTCAGCTCATAACATAGGTTTAAAATGGCCATTTTAGTAGTGCTAGGTAATGAAAACTGAATGTGCGTTATCACACTATGCAATTATTCTTCACTGAGGACATAATTCCATATAACAGGAAAAAATAGAAATCCCATTGATTTCTATTTGAGTTATGTTGAGTTGCTTTAAAGTTAACACATGGCAAACCTTTTAACTTGATTTGGTGCCTTTTAATTGTTTAAGACTTGGAAAACTGTGTTTAGGGCTAACCACTCTAAAATGTGAGGCAGAGTTCAGTATATAAGCCCAACCAAGATCCTTGGGATCAGTCCCAGGAGGTCAGTGGGCTGTGCATGTTAAAAGCAGCTCCCAGAAGGCATTAAGTAGTTTGTATGATGGGAATAAAGAAACAAGAATTGCACTAAAACTGCCAAATTATCTTGAGCTTCCTGTTCATGGGCATGGATTTCTTAAGAACACACAATTCTTCTGTCGAAGGTAGCATACTGACATTTTGTTTGTACACTTCTATGGATACTAAAAAGTCAAGTCTCTAGGAAACATTATTCTTATCCTTAATAAATAAGAAGTTTTCTGAAGACATCTCATTCTTCTGTTGTTTAATGTAATCAAATGTATTTGCTTCTGAAGTTAGAGGAGAATAATCTGCTCTGTGAGAATCACTAAAGGACAAATAGAATGTAGTTACATATGCTTTGTCCTATTTGATTATATCTTGAAATTGTGATTCACCTTCTTTTCTGATGCTTGTACTAGCTGATCAATAAGTGGATTACTATTTTATGTACTCCTATTGGTATTCATCTCCCATTAAAAATATAAATGCATCAAACAAGTGCTTACAACACTTCATTAAGTCTACTGCAATCTGTAGTAACGTAAACTGCCTGTGTTTTATTTTTTTTTCCAAAAAGTGATTATTTTACTAGTCAATATTGTGAAAAATTATTAACTTCATCTGAAAAAAATGTAAAGTTTTTCTTTCAACGTGTATCTTCAAAGCAGCAGTGGGAGTTCAGGCCCTGCTGTCTGCCAGGCACATTGCCCAAACTATGAAATAATTAAACTTGTTTGTAGCCAGTCTGAACTGAAACTGAAAAAGTAATGAGGTCTACTAGTGAGATGGTAGTTGAGGAAGATGAATATGATAAATGAGAAAAGGATATAAAGAAATATGTTATTTCATTGCTTTTTCAACTACTGTTTTGTTTTGAGTGATTTGATTCTGATATTCAAAATTAAAGTAGTAGGCAACTGATTCTTAAGATAAAAACGCCCTTATTACTATGCTATATTAGATAATAATCTGCACTAAATGCAATGAGTTCAGGGTTCAATTCTATGAGAACTTAATTGATTCTGGTAATTTTTACATAGTTTATGTAAATACTTTGCCTCTTTACATGCTGAATTTTCAATAGGTTTAACAAACAAAAATCATAAATTTATGTATGATTCCTTGATTGTATTGCTAATGTATGAAACTAATCATAAATCAGAATAAAGTCTGAACATTCCGAAGTATGGTACTGTCAAATGACTATAAAACAAGTTGCAAAATTTCTCAAATACGGTGGGGAAAATGACAGTTGAGATGCAGCTATTTACTTGTGTACAGATGTGATCTCTGGTTTTTATATCTGGCAATAGTACAAGATGCAGTATTAATACAGATACTCAATGTCTGAAGAAATCAAGATTCAGATATGATTTGGCATCTACGTGTATGTTTGCATATTCTAAATTGTGGGAAACAGTATTTATTCTCCTTTATGCTAAGGATTAATCTGTTGTATCCAGTTTGATTTCAAATAATTACTGTACTAATTTTCCAGAATTTATTAAACGGTTTAGTCTTCTAATTCTTTACCAAGTTATAATCAGATATGATATTGATGTTGAGAAGTTGAGAGACTATATTTCACTCCAAATATTATTTGGCTACCTTGCTATCATCCCCAGATTGCCCAGGAGGACTGAATGATTCAGAAGTTAGACCTTAAGGATCATCAAATTTGCAGATATTAGCATTTTCAAAATCAGGCTGTGTTGTACCAATAGGGTTTTATACATCTGTTTTTATTTTCAACTATGTAAAATGTTCAGAATTCATTCCAGATGATGTATAACCAACTTGTTTTTCACTTTCCCATAAGTAAGAGCACTGAAACTGTCTTCACCATAAATGCTGTTTCTTTATTTATATCTACATCTGCAAGCCAACCATGGCTCTGATCCTTGTAGTGTTTGGGTAGGTGCTGCATTTTTAAGTATGTAAGTATACCCGTGTACCTCACTGGGATGTGTATATATACACACCTCATTTTCTCCCCCAGACTAGGCCAAATTACTACAACGTTACTAGATAGTTTTAAAGCCATTGTATGTATTTGTTTTTTTTGTTAGTTGTTCTTTTCTTTTTAAGAGAGGGTGGAATCAATTTCTTGGGTATCTGTATGATACCTAAGACACAGGTTGAGTTGAAGTGGCCAAAAAAGTTAAATAAATAAAGAGAATGATTAGTTGCCTATAGATAGTCTTCTTTGACCACAAATTATTCTGGTACTTAAAAACATTGAAATAACTGCAGGAAGGGGTGAGCAAGAAAGGCTTATTTGTAGTGATGTCTTTAGGGAGATAAGAACTACTACATAAAAATAGATTTTCAGTCTCCACCATTCAGCAATGCCTGCACCACTAAGGCCCGGGGAAAGAAGCTGGTGAAATACTGATACTAAAATCTAATACAACAATCTCAGGTAGTATCTGCGATATGCTTCAGTCTTTCAGTTTTCATTTTCTGAATCACTTGAATTCCCACAGATCCATGGTAAATTGCTCCTAAATGTGCTCTAATAGGATAAGAATTTCCTGCATTTTAAGATATGAGACAAATTTCTTCATGAACAAAAGAGTATAATTATAGACTTCTTTGGAATCATGGAAGATTATTAGAGTTCTGAATTTGGCCTGTTTGCCTTTGGAACCTACAGCGAATGTTTTTTGAATGGCAGTGTAACAAGAAAGGTGCATTTTGACAGGAATGAGAATAATGAACAGACAGCTGGAAATACCTAGGCAAGTTATGCTTCTTGGCAGACTTCACAAGCAGAGCTGCTGACTTGAGAGTTGCCTATGGGTCTGTCACTTTGTTCATCTCTATTGGGGTTGATTTTTTCAGAACTACTTTGTCTCCAAGGTGTCATTTTCCCTATGGCTTACCTTTTTTATAAGGAATTCACAGGTTTTATCTGTTTTGAGTACTTAAATTCACCTAAAACTCTGAAGCTGTTTGTTCATTACAAAAAGTAATGGGAAAGGAGATGGTGGCTTGTTATCCCATTATTTGTTTAGAAACATAATTCGTGATAGCTTTGACACATTTCTGTAACTTACTGTATTTTTGAGAGAAAATATTGAAAGACAGATGAAATTACTCTAAAAATTGCTAATTTAGTTATTATTAGTTGCCCTTACACTGTTAGACACTGCAAAATTCAATCTAATACTACACTGAAAAAGAAAAGTTACACAAATGATGTGTTAAAAATTGTGGTTGAGAGAGCAATAGTATGCTGTCACAGCAGATATTCATAAAATTTCAAGCACCTAGATTGATCAGACAATAAAAAATGGAATGAAAGAATGCACAGTTAGATTTCAAACATGTCAAGCTAGTACAGTCTGCTAACTTTGAGACCTGACCACAAGTTTGTGTTGCCTGCTTTTTCTGTTTAATTTCCAGTTGTGGGAGCCACAGGAATGGGCTGCAGGCATGGGAATGCTGCTGTCCGTTCAACAGGGAGTTTCCCTGTTCCTGACTTCCCCTCCCCAAAGGCAAAATGGTCTGGCCTGTAAAACAGTGGCTTCTTTCTATGCAGAAGACAGCAGGAAAAATGCAGGAATTACTTTGTTTCTGAAAAAAATGCCTCTTAAAAGTTGATGTTCAGTGCTTTGCTTTCTCTCTCACTTGCCAGTGTTCATCCTCATTTCTTAAAGGATTGCCACTTTTACTTAATCAGATTACAACTGACTAGTCTGAGGGTCGTGATCTGGTAGATAAGTCAGACCTAATGTTTTCAGTAGTTTGGTGAAAAATTAAGTGTCAAGAATTAATATAAATTAAAGCTCATGCCATCTTTCTATAAATCTATGCCAAATGTATGTTTGGGAAGTTTAACACAACAACAAAGACCCTGGTAAACTGCCTTGATAAAGTAGTAAATTATTACAATAAAATATATTTGGAGGAAAAAAATGGCCTGCCTTATAAAGAGTTAACAAACACTACTCTTGTATTTGTATTTTTCTCTGTTAGAATGTTGTTTCTTGCAAGAGAAATATGCTATTTTATCTATTCATCAACTAGTTGAGAGTAAGAATAAAAAGTCTAATTTTAAGTGAAAAGAACAGAAGAGATCAGTGAACTCTACCTGATGAAGCACATGCTGAAGGAAAGCCTTGCATTCTCCATTGTTGTGGTAATGCTAGTAAGCACAACCAGGGAGAGCCAAGTGATTGAGAACATTCTGCTGTACTTTGAAAGTACTGAAGAAATTCAAGTCACATAATTTTGAAGTTAACAGTAACTGTTGAGAATTATCCTTCATCTCAGTGGGATGGATTGTGTATTGTCACATGTTTGATTTCAGCTTACTGTGTTACACTTCATATAAAGGTGAAAGTAGGTCTGTCAGCCTGTTTTGGCCTGTTGATGGTTTTATTCAGTGCTGGTGAGCTTTCACAAAGAGAAGGGATGGTGGGTCTTCCCTAGAGTAAGTTTGAGGCAATGCTCATCTGGCAAAGCTTTCTCTGCTCAGTGCAGTCAGCCATGGAGTTTGCAGCAGGGAAGGGTGCTCAAAATCTCTTATAAGAGGCAGAGGCCAGCACATAGTTGTAAAAGAATCAAGAAAGGTTGTCTTTGGCTTTTTTTAACACAAAAATACTGGGTTTGTAGTAACCTGAGAATTGAAAACTGCTGGACCTGGGAGCAGGATTTGGCTTTATGGCCATTGAAGGTATGGAGGAGTTTGTATATAAAATATTTAATTTGAACTTGTTTATTTCAATAGAATTGAATTTCCTCTTATTTAAAAACTACCTTGTTCCACTAGGGATTCTTCTTGAAACATAGGGATTAAGAACTTTTTGTTACTGCTTTTGATGTGCTAATTCTAAGGCAATGGTGCAGACAGTTCTGCCTCAGTTCTGGCTTGCTTAGTACCCCGCTGCACATAGTTATAAGCACACTTGTGTTAGAGGAGATTGTTTTTCTTTTTGTGGTGAGTCTAAGCTGGAATACTTTTTCTTGCCTGCTTGTTAGTATATGGCTGTTATCCCCATGATGAATTCTGGAATCATGTGATGAACTTCACTTATGTGTCTTCACCTGCATTTTCTTCTTCAGCCTGCCTCCCACAGAATGTCTATAATTTCCCAAGCCCTTGGGCAGTTTTAATTAGCTGGCTTTTTTTATTTCTCTCTAAAGAATCTGCTGAAAATGTATCTTCTCTCTCCTCCTGTGTACCACCTATGGAGTTCATCTTGAAGTTAGGCTAACCTGAAGCCCAGGAGGGCACTATCCTATCTTTGTCCAGGGTTGATTTGCTGTCAGACGGTCTGTTAGAGCAAGAAACAAGAATTGAGAGCTAGAACTAGGAAAACGATTTTGTTCAAAAGGGGAAATTACACTGAGTTACGAGTCCTGAGATGCCAGAATTTATTTTATATAGGAATGTTAGCCTTTAAAGGCTTTGAAGAGAAGGCTTTGGCTTATTTCAAATTTGTACAGTAGGGTACTATGGACAGCCACACCAAATTCTAAATGGTATGGATAAAACATGTATCTGGAGGTCCCAGTAAGTACACCTTCAAACCTACACATAGTTAATTCATCTAAGAAGTTTTTGCTGGGATAAACATAGGCTCTCTAGATTTTGAAACAAAAGCCCTGTTATGAAGCAAATGAAACAGCTCCCTGAGCTCAAGCCAGCTGAATCTGTTATATTCAGTCCAGACTGCTTTACAACCAATAATTCTTTTAATTTATATACAGTACCCTGCTATTTCCAGAGGGATGGTTTTATTTGACTATCCATTCACCTAGAATACAAGTTTAATTTAAACTTGATGGTGCCAAATATGGCAAGCTGATCTTATACCACTTTGATATCTTACTTTGCAAAGCCAAAACAAGCATTACCAGGCTCTACAATTGTGGCTTACCAGACTTACCGTTAAATGCATAGTTTTAAAACTTACTATGGCATATCAAAGGAATGTGATCATTTAGATGCACATGACCAAAATTACAGTGCCAGAATTATATCATTATGCACTATTTCCTGTATTTTCTTTACACTGTCATGAAATATAAAATGGATGCTACAAAACATAGATTAACAAAGAAAAACATTAGGAAAGTATTCCTGAACTTGACATGTTAAACTTGTAAAACCTCAAGGAAATTTTACGTTTCATGGATATTACCTTTATTCTTTAAAATGCTAATGTCTGTTTGTAGAAAAAGAATTAAGTCAGTCTACCAAATACAGTATCTATAATGTTTTGCATGAACGTAAGGCAACTTTACACAGGAGTTGTCTAAGGTAGGTTGCTACTGGTTCCTTGTGTTTCTCATTCTAGTTGATGCCATGGGAGCAGATGACACTTCAGTGCTAGCAGAAAGGCTTAAATACTCTTCCACACTGGAGCATGTTATTAATACTACAATAGTGTCTTCCTCCAGCCAGCCCCTAACCTAACACACACACACCTTTACCTATTGTGATTACCCTATTCCAGAGGAGTGTAATGTGGGAGAGAGAGTATGATAACTATCAACAGAAACTCTGGCATAGCAGCTCTTCTCTTGTTAAAGGACTCAAAGAAGATGTAGTTTTGTTTATCAGAATCTCTCAGCTTAAAATAAGACATGAAGGCTTCCAGCACATTAAATAAAAATGACAAAATCATGCTACATTGTGTCTAGATATTGCAGGACTAAGACAATGCATGAGACTGTCCCCTATGTGCATGTTTCACAGGCTGAATATAAAGCCAACAACGGGAATTTATGGAATTCCATGTGCTGTGGCACACTGGGCAATACTGTCACTGCATGATGAGGTCAACAATGTATAAATCAGGAAGTAAGCTATGTATACAATGTTTCAAGATTAAAAAAAAAAAAAGAATCATTTCAAATAATAGAAATAAACCCAAATAATCACAAGTGTGTGTGTGTATGTATGGTCAAAGAACCTGACCTTTGATTCAATCAAGTCTTTTGCTCAAAGTATGTGAAGATTCGAAGGGCAAGCTGAATGTAGGGATCAGGGTAATGTGGAACTAAAGTTGCAGGATTAGATGATCTCTCAAAGCCTGTTCCCCTAGAATTTCAGACAAGTCTTAGTCTCTTCTCAGATGAGTTCAATTTTTTGCCCAGGACCTCTATAATTCATATTGCTCAGGAAGCCAATACTCTGATTTCCAAAAAATCTTTGAACATTACCTATATTTATTTATGGCTAACCTAATTTTTGGAAAATGCATTATCACCCAGCCACATGATTCATGGTGTATTGGTAGAGAGTGATCATATTGTTAGCGTCTGTTTTGACAGACTGAGAAAGACTGTATTTTTAGTAATCTCTTGTAAAGAGTGCTCTCATTTTCCCCAGTTCTTCTTTACACCCATTTTATTTTGAATGCACCTTTCAAAACAAATGCTTGGGTCTTTAGGAGAAAGCCTTCATGTTGAATACTCATGCCTTACAGATAGGTTGATGATATATACTGCTTGATGTTTTCTTATTATTATTTTTATAAATCTTGTTATGAAGCATAGATTCAAAATGTACTAAAAATTCTCAGCCTACTGTAGCACTTGATTGTCATTACCCAAAATTTGTTGTCTTGGATACTTTTCTTGCATGCAGCAGATCTTTTGTAAATTGACAAAGTAGAACAGAATCTATAGTTTGGACCTCTGTCTTATTCTTCTCAGCCCTTCAGGTGTGAAGGAGGAAGCCATGCAACAGATTCCCAGTATCTGTATTAGTCTGTATATATTGAGATTTGCTCTAAATATGTGCACAGTTCACGAATGTGTAGATGATAACACTCTAATCCCCTTAGATTTACACTTCATCTTCATTTAAATGAAGAAATGCGATAAAGCATGAGTGCAGGGGAGGTAAAAAATCTAAATGAAGCTTCCAAAAAACACTGGAGCTAAAGACATTTCTTTAAAGTTAAATCTCATTAATTTCTTTCACTGAGAAGTATGTGGTTAATAACTTCAGAAATCAGTTAGGAAACACTGGGGTACAAGGTTCTTCCCTGTGTTAGGGGGAAAAATTATACAAATCTGTTCTAGTTTCAATGTTTTTAAAGTGCTGCTGGGAAGGCATTTATTAGATATACAGTAAGTCTGAATACGAGAACACTGAATGGTTGATATTTTAAAGAAAAAACTCATCCTGCCATTCCCAAGGTATCTCAGCTGTCAGAGTTTGAGACAGCTGTTAAGAAACTGAATGCAAAGACATTACAGAAATGACATAAGATAAAAATCAACTTAATTATTCTGACAGTCCCATTGTATGCTACAGACTTCCATTCCTGAATTATGGGCTGAGTGGGTATAAGGCTAGTTTTTATACATTTATTGCAAAAATGTTCTTTTCAACAGCAAAGACTAATTTTACCTTCTAGCCTCAGTCAGATGATTTCTGACTGATTCTAGTAAAAAGAATAAACAGCGCATAGAAGCTACATTTGTGATATGCTACAGTTATATCTGAAAAGGAAATAGCTTTGTTATATCAAAGTATACAAGTTTTAAGAATGCTATTGCCTCTTCTGCTGTGTTGACTTGTCTTAGTACTGTGTCATAAGACAGTTTATCACAACAATATTAGGAAAAAAACAGCATTCTAAATTGTCACATGTATTTGAAGAATCTGTGAGTAATTTCTATGGAAATTGTTTTTTTAACATGCATTGTATATTATATAATGGGGAAGCAAAAACTATTTAGAAAAATAGGGGAGAAAAGAATATACCAACTAGATACAGGGGAAAAAATGAGCCTTTTTGGACACTCCAACTGTGACTGCTTTATTCATGCTAAATCAACATGTTTCACATGAGTCTAGGTTGCTTGTTTTAGCAATTCATATTATGCTCTCTTGCTGATGTGCACTCCAAGGAAGATAACCTTTCCTTGCATATAATGTCTTCACAGAAGACTTGTTGGGGGATTACCTGTTTCATATTCTATAGAACTTCAGGAGATGAGAAGCATAAAACATTGTTGCCTTTTTGTTCAATTAATATATTGCTTTTTTTATTAGTACTATTTGCTGAAATGTAACTTCATCCTTCAGAAAGCATTTTAACTGATACCTGCCTTTCATACTTGGCTGCCTTGCATGTACATATATTCTATACATCTGTGCTTTTTCCATGGTTTCTGTTACTACTGTATTTGCGTCACCTAATTTAAAACAGACCTTCTACTGTTTTCAACTATAATGGGTTTGTGGCTTAGTATGTGAAATAGAATTGACTGCACAAAATGTGAAATTCTGATGCTAGACATTCCAGCTAGGTCTTTACAGACAGGAATGTGCATTTGTCTGGGCAAGCATTATAGTCCTAGGGGTGCTTAACTCTTTTAGTGACAGCCTCAAAATTTTGAAAAAAAAATAAATATATTTCTTTTTAAAAAGCATTCATTTTAAAGAGAAGAAGAAATTGCATTGGCATACCTACTATTTTTTCAGAGTATCTCTCTCACAATTATGAACTGTGGAAAAGATTGTGAAACATTGAAAATAGAATGCAATATCCAAAGCATATAAAGCCCTGAATACTAACTGTACAATTTAAGAGAAATATTTACTAGCAGGTATAACCATCAGCTATCTCTGATCTTTAACTATATCTGCAGAGGAATGCAAGCAGATTAAATGCATAAATCCTCTAAAATGTTTTTATATTTTAGAGCATGAGATGGTTTATACCATTTTCCAGTCCCGTTTCCAATTTCTAGAGAAAGCAGATTCATCATGCTGCTCTGGCAAGAATGAGCATAAGTTGCTAGAACAGTCACAAGAAGCTCATAGGAAGAGATGAAGCAGTTAAACTGGAATCATTCCTATGGAAAAGGAATACTATCTCTGGACATGGCTAGGAAAGAGGAATGAGGAAGGAAGATACTCCCAGCATAGGAGAGACAGAGATGAGAATTTTGAACTGCTTTCTAACTTAAGTTTCTCAGGGTGGGCTGCTGGGAATTAAGGCTACCAAAAGGCCATGTCGTTTATTTAAGGTCAGGTTTCAGAAAACAGCTACCCTTGAGCCTGCTACTAAGAACCACCTTCTTCCTCTGCCTGTAGCAATTTCCGTATGTCCTGTTAATGCTTTGCCTTCTACAGCTACATTTAAAAACCTTTTGTCATCATTCCTAGGGATAGGAGCAATTAAGCAAAACCCATCTGATGGACCCAGATATCTAGTGTGATCAAGTAATCTTTCTTCTATGGGAAATAATCTGAAAAATACTGTTGCTGGTTCCTGGCCCACACGGTCCCTGAGTTTTTATTATATTGCTAAACCAACTCTTCCATTATCCAGTAGCCTGGCTATATGAATTGTTAGGATTGCCCCCATATCCCAAGCATAACTTTTCTTAGAGGCTCTCTGTAGCTACTCTGATGGCCCCAGTCGTCTCCTGGAGTAGAAAGAACAGTGTGTGAGATGGGAGAGAACAGGTCATAGGCTGTAACTTCAAGAGACTGGGAAATCACAGCATGTCAGACTTACACGTTGGACTCTGGTTAAAACAAGTGGTGGGCCACCTTGCTAATAGTTCTTTTAAATAATGTCATGGAAAGAAGAATGACTAGCACATAGTTTGGATCCATTTTCATCACTGGCATAAAATTTACTTCTAAAGTAATGTGCTAATTTATTTTAATTGGAATTTTTTTTATGAGTAAGTATCACAGTTTTTTACTATGAACCATACTGAAAATACTTCAGGAAAACAGAGTTTTTGTTTCTATTTCATTATGTGATAAGGCATGATGCTCCTGAAAGACAGGAAGCTGATTGAATTGATAATTCTCAGTTTTTCCCATTCTGAAGCTCTGTCTGCTCCCAGGACCCTTCTTCTGTCTACTCAGAAACTAGAGAAGATTTCCTGTCTATTGAGGGAGAATGTAGTGGCCAGAGGCAGAACAATTCAAGCTGAAGTCTTACAATCTAAATACCATATGATCACTGAAGCAGTTGGATCATGCAGATTCATTTTCTAGCACCTTTAGAAAGCGCTAGCATGTTTCTGTAGCATTCACAAGCAGTTATGCAAAAATAAATACGGCTGCATTGTGTTAGATCCAAGATCCATCTAACCCAACATCCTGTCCCAGAAAGTGGTCAAGAGAGGAAGCTTACAGGAGTTTAAGACTTTCCCAGTGTGCTGCCCCATCTTCTGAAGATCTAGTAGATCTACTAGAATCTAGTAGATTCTAGTAGAATTCTGAAGTGGAAACATCTGTACCATCATGTCTGAGAGCTACTTACACAACTATTCTACACCAGTTTGCTTAACTGTTGTTTTTTTGATCTTTTAATATCTTTAGAATTCAAAATAATGCAGCTATGAGTGATATAATTTTAAAAAGCAATATATGAAAGTGTTTCTTATTTTTAATTTTAAATCAGACAGTTTCTTCAGATTACTGCCAGGTTGTTCATTTTTGAAAAATAAGAAAAAATAGAAAAAATAATTCCTGGCTATTTTCCCTATTATCATGTCTAGAGCAACTTGTATCAGAGCTCTAAACAGCCTTATCTTTCTTTATCCATTCCAGGGTTCTATTTAATTCAGTAATCTATTTACGTAGTGTGATACTGAAACATTCTCTTGTGAAAGTTGATCACCCATTATCAGTGTTCAGAAGGTGTACGTGCTAAGGATCTAGTCAGTGTATAATTATTTTCCTTTTTGTGTACGTTACTTTATTCCTATTCATTTTTAACTTGTCTTTTTGTCCACATCTCAATATTGAGTGAACTACTGTTTTCAGAAAATTATCCAGAGTTAGCTTTAAGATGTTTTAGAAATTTCATAATAATTTAGAACCCAACATATTACATGCATATTTACAGTAAGAATTACAATAGAATCAACAAGGTTGGAAAAGACCTCCAAGATCATCCAGTCCAACCCAACCATCCACCTATCACCAGTATTTCCAACTAAACCATGTCCCTCAGTACAACATCTAAACATTTCTTGAACTCCTCCAGGGTTGGTGATTCCACTGCTTCCCTGAGCAGCCCATTCCAGTGCCTGACTGCACTCTTGGAGAAGAAGGTTTTCATAATGTCCAACTTAAATCTCCCCTGGTGCAACTCGAGGCCATTCTGTCCAGTCCTATTGCTAGTTAAATGGGAGAAGAGGCTGACTCCCACCTCACCACAAACTCTATTCAGGTAGTTGTAGAGAGTGATAAGGTCACCTTCTGAGCCTCCAGTTCTCCAGACTAAATAGTCGCAGTTCACCCAGCTGCTCCTCATAGGACTTGTGCTCCAGACCCCTCATCAGCTTCACTGTCCTTGTCTGGACACACTCCAGGGCCTCAACGTCTTTTTGTAGTTAGGAGCCCAAAACTGAACACAGTACTCAACGTGCGGCCTCACCTGGGCTGAGTACAGGGGGATGATCACTTCCTTGCTCCTGCTGGCAGCACTATTTCTGATGCAAGCCAGGGTGACGCACTGCTGGCTCATGTTTAGCCAAGCATCAACCAATACTCTCAGGTCTGTTTCCTCTACAAAGTCTTCCAGCCGCTCTGCTGCAAGCCTGTAGTGTTGCCTGCAGTTATTGTGGCCAAAGTGCAGGACCCGACACTTGGTCTTGTTTAACTTCATCCCATGGGCCTCAGCCCAGCTATCCAGCCTGTCCAGATCGCTCTGTAGGGCCTTCCTAGCCCTAGGTAGATTGATGCTTCCTGCCAACTTGGTGTCACCTGTAAACTTACTAAGGGTGCACTCAATACCCTCATCCAGGTCATCAGTAAAGATATTGAATAGAACAGGCCCCAGTACCAACCCCAGTGGAAACTACTCATGACCGGTTGCTAGCTGGATATGACTCCATTCACTACCACTCTCAAGACCCAGCCATTCAGCCTGTTCTTTACACAGCAAAGAGTGTATCTTTCCAGGCCATGGGCTGCCAGCTTCTTCAGGAGAACGGTATGGGAGACAGTATTGAAGGCTTTGCTGAAGCCTTGCCTTCATCCACCACATGGGTCACTCGATCATAGAAGGAGATCAGGTTGGTCAAGCAGGACCTGCCTTTCATGAACCTGTGCTGGCTAGGCCTGATCCGCTGGTTGTCCCACACATGCTATGTGATCTCCCTCAATGTGATCTGCTCCGTAACCTTACTTGGCACCAAGGTCAGGCTGACAGGCCTGTAGTTTCCTGGATGCTTCTTATGATCCTTCTTGCAGATGGGAGTCACATCGGCAAGCCTCTTACCTTCTGGGACCTCTCCAGTTGACTAGGAATGTTGATAGATGGTGGAAAGTGGCTTGGCTCTCACCTACACCAGCTCCCTCAGCACCCTTGGATGAATCCCATCTGGCCCCATGGACTTGGGGCAGACCAGGTGGAGTAGTAGGTCTCTAACTATTTCTACCTGAATCGTGGGAGGTTTATTCTGCTCCCTATCTGAGACTTCCAGGTCTGGGGGTAGAGGATAACTGGTCTGACTTTTAAAGACAGACATAAAGAAGGCATTGAGAACCTCAGCCTTTTGCTTATCCTTAGTGGTCATGTTCTCTTCCGCATCCGGTAAAGGATGGAGATTCTCCTTAGCCGCCTTCTTACTGTTAATATTTCTGTAAAATGTTTTTTTTTTCTCTTTTACCCCAACAGCCAAGTTGAGTTCAAGCTGGGCTTTTGCCTTCCTAATTTTCTCCCTGCACGCTCTAACAACTTCTCTGTGCTCTCCCCAAGTTGCCTGTCCCTTATTCCACAGGAGCTAAATTCTCTTTGTCTCGTAGAGTCTCCCTGTTCATCCACGCTGGTCTTCTTCCCTGTCAGCTCAATTTGCAGCACAGGGGGATAGCCTGCTCCTGTGCCTTTAAGACTTCCTTCTTGAGGATTGTCCAGCCTTCATGGTCTCCTTTATCCTTCAGGACTGAATTTCAAGGAACTCTCCCTACCAGTGTCCTGAACAGTTCAAAGTCCATACTCCAGATGTTCAAGGTAGCAGTTTTGCTGTCCCTCCCCCCGCCCCCCCCAACTTCACCAAGAATTGAGAACTCTACCATTTCATGGTCACTCTGCCCAAACAGCCCCCAACCTCCACATCTCCCACCAGTCCTTTCCTGTTTGTGAGCAGCGGGTTTCCTCTGGTGAGGAGGTGCCCCACGAGAACAAGGGCTGGGGATCATGCAACTCCTGCCAGCTGTGTTTAGAATGCCTCATCTGTCTCTTCATCCTGGTTAGGCAGTCTATAACAAACTCCCACCAGGATGTCTGCCTTGTTGGCCCTCCCCCTTATCCTTAGAAATATTCATTTTGAGAAACACACTCTGCATAGTGAAGCCACACCATAACTTTGTGTTTGTAGCAAGAGAAGGTTGTTTTGTAATTATCACAGAACAGATCTCCCAAGTCACAGTTCTTGTGAGCACTGCAGAATTTGGATTGCAAATGGGAACTACATTTTTCCAGATGAACTTTTATACTGACTGCAGATTTACTGTGACTCCTGCCTTCTAGTTTCAAGTAGCTGTAGAAAAAATGTATTAGTGTAATATGCAGTTAAGAAATTTCATACACATCCCAGGTTTTCTAAAATATTTCAGTATGTATCAGAACTTTAATATGTCTGTGTATGAGAGATGGGTGTTGAAAAATTACTTTGGAAGCCTTCTGCCAAAATTTTTACTGATCCATTCTTTCTTCTACTTTATTTTTCTTTCTACTTCTCTCTTTTCTGGTCTGCTCTCTTTAAGAGTTTTAGAGTTGCTATCTTAGAAGTAACGATAGAATCTTTTTTCTATATAATGTGTCCCATTTTATTGTACGTAGGACTCAATTTTTAGAAAAAAAATGAACAAATGCATCAAAGTTCAATACAAGACTAATCACTTTATGTTCACATACTACAGTTAGTGAATTGATCTCTTGGTGTCAGTAAAAATATCTATTACTGTAATCCTCAGTACTTAGTATTTGCCAGTAGCTTACTTTTTGATCTAACTGCTAATTTCTAAATTATAAGACTTACAATAATTTTTCTTCTATTCAAGCCAAAATTGATATTCTTATACTACTAAGTTTCTAGCCACATTTTCCACTGTTAGCTACATGAAAATTAGCCTTTTTTTTTTTTTTAAGAATCTCAAAATATGTATCCTTACAAAATTGCGACTGTATTAACAGAAGCCAGAGCATTCCTTGGTGGTGGCTCAGAACATTGCTATGTCAGTTGCCTGCTCTCGTAAAGACATAATTTGATCTTAACAGTTTTCCTGAATTCTTTGGTAGTTACAGAGAACAAGTGACCACAGCTCGGCTCCTCAAGCAGTAAGCTGAGCTTAGAACCACATTGGTGCTGACTTGAATGTTTCTAAACTGCAACAAGAGAAGAAAGATTCTTGCTACTGAGTCATTTTTGTAGTGAAGAGTTGGAAAACTGAAAATAGCAAAGTGGTCCCAGGTGGAGCCTTTTTTAAAAAAAAAAAAACCAATATTTTTTTAAACTAAAGGCTCCTTCATTGGTAGAGTTGCCTGTCAGCTTCAGTAGATATGTCTGTGTAGGGTGAAAGGCTGGAAAGTACTGTGTTAGTGCCAACTAGAATGTCAGGTGAACTCTAGAGAGGACAACATTTGCCCTGTTGAGCCAATAAAAATTAATCTAAGATGAAAATACCTTAGGTATTTTTAAACTTCAGTTATTCAGCACACTGCTTTCTTTCCCTTGATAGATACACATCTTAATTATTAAGGAAGGGAGTAATTGTAAGTTCAGTGATACTCAAGGAATAAATTTCCCTAAAAGTCTAGCTGTGTAGCCAGTAAAGATCTGGGTTTAAAAAATTGTGTTATCGAATCATGTATTTTGAACATAGCTGTAATAAGTCAGTATTTGACAGTAAATTATACAGAAAAAGAAAACCAGCGTAAAAGTCTGATCTTCAATTTAAAGCATGTCTTACATTGAGAAAAACAGGCACATTAAACACTGACCTGATTAATAGCTAGCTTTGGAAACAACAAACATTAACGTACTTAAAAGCAAGTTTACCTACATCAAACCAACCTTTAATATCCAATAGATCTTCAGATGACTTTGCTATTTACACAACAGTAAACTAAAGATCTTGGACACCTGGTATTCACTTTGGCACATCTGAAAAAAAAAAAAAACCAACGAAATAAAATATCTGTGGTCTAGCTAAGAAATGAGACACTATTGGACCTGCTCGGCATTTACATCCATAAAGTCACATAACAGAAGTTGTTTGTCGAGATGATCTTAATGTTTCATCTTATGGAAAATAATAATAATAATAAAAAAAAAAGATTATATGGATCTCAAAAGAAAAGACTTTTAAGTGTTTGTATGCAGTGAGAAGTTGTATTATATGTATAGTTCCAAGTATGGACAGACCAATTAGTTAAGCTATTCTTCAAAAATGCATTAGTATTTATGTTAAAAATAGAAGTAGAATTATTTAACTCAGTAATTGAATTCAATCTCCAAATTTGATGTAATTAAACTCCTAGAAGTTTGCTGTAGGTTTCTTTTGTTTTTATGTTTCTGCTGGGAAAAAAAAAAAATCACAATTACCACAAATTTCAAACCTAATGCACTTATGGGAACACAAATATGAATGCATGCACTGAGTAATATCTGCAAGGCAATGATGTTTGCAATAACAGAACCAAATTTTTAATTTACTTCTCCCGAGCATCTCAAAATACAGACATCTTTGCTGGCAGAGATGAGTAGGGGTGTATGGTAGATGAGAGGGAGACCGCAGGTTGAGATTGAAAATAGGAATGTGTGCAGGGACAAGGCCTGGTATGCAGGAATTTTTCAAGTTGGTGAATTAATGCATAGAGCCAGAACAGAGCTCCAGGACAGTCTGCCAAAGGCTGCCTCCTTAGTGAAGGGACATTTGGCTTCCCTGACATTACCATCCTAGTGCTTTGCAGGGAGGCTGGCAATGACCCTCTGACATTTTCCTCTTAATCTATTAATGAAGTCACTGGCAAAAGCAGTGCCTGCAAAGAGCTAGATGTCCAACTGCATCAATGTGGCATGTTTCTCAGGGTACAGGGAACTACCTGCTCTGGTGCTGGGAGAATCTCCTCCTCCTCCTCTTGGTCCTTCTCAGACCTTGGTAATCACACTGCTTTTTACCTTTTCTTCTTTATTTATTTATTTTTTTACCCTCTTCCTGTTCAGCATTCTTGCCCTGTTTTTAAATGCACTTTGACATAGGCACTGCCAGCTCAGCTGCTGGGCTCTGTGGTGGGGTGGCTGTGGAACCAGCTATCCCCAGTGTGGGGAAGCTGCAGCCTCTCCTCACACAGGCTGCTCCTGTGATGGCTGCAGCCAGCACCTCGCCACAGCCCCCCAGCACAAATGTCAGCTTGAACTTTCCTTAGGAAAATTTTTACTTCCCTCTAATAAAATCCTCTTGAAACCTAAATAAAACTTCTATATATTAATAGAGAAGACAGTGGATGGGGCAGGCAACAATAAGAGATTTCTCTTCTTGTTGAAACGATTAGGATGAATAGAGCCAAGGTTGGGAGAATAATGGCTCTGAGTCACCTTCAGCAAGACTCCCTTATAACCAAATATAAAACAAAACCTAGCAGCTTATGACTTCTCGTGTCCCTTCGCACATTTATAATTCGTTGCCTTAAATGAAAGTCAAGACATGACTCAAGTTGCCTTAGACAAAGCAGCAGTAAGACTGCTTTGGATGAGGAGGAAGTGGCACACTGCTGGCAGGCAGAGGAAAGACTTCTGAGCAGGACTGCCTGAGACCTTTGGGATAGTAAGAGCTGCTGTGCCAGCTCTCTGTGGCTCTGACAGACATGAGCTAGAAGCACTGGGCAGACAGTCTGATTAGACTCAATTGCCTTTTTGTACTTTTGAGGACTTCTCAGGTAGAAGTCATCAACTTAAGTGAGAATCTGTGGTGAAAATGTGCTGGTGGGAACTGACTTCAAATTTACCAACCCCAGATGTTCTGTGTGGTGGAGTATATTTATAATTTCTTTTGAATATACTTCACAACAGAACAGATACAATTTTAAAATATATCCCAAATATATTTTCCTTTTATGCTCTTAACATAACTAGAAACACATAGGATCTGATGAAAACAGTTTTTATTCTTCTGTTTTCTCTTATATTTTTGTGTCATTTTCATGCCAGGAAAAGATGAAGCAGAGACAAAGAGATGTTTCTACTAAGCAGGTGGTTGTTTTTATTACCTTTTGTTCCTACTTTTTGTAGCATTTATTTCCATTTCTTTCTTACGATAATAGTGACAGAGGTCCATAAGGAGATAATGCCATTGAGTGGGCAAAGATTTGTTATGGATTCTGGATTTTATTTTTGGCATTTTAATTGGTTAAGGATTGTATCGGTCTGGTTTGATTTTACGAACATATAAACTGACATACAAAAGGCAAGTAAGCCAGATGCATCAGAAGTGGAAAAGCTGCCTCGTGCTCATGTCTTAACTAAAGCGTGTATGTTAGAAAAGGAACTTCTAACTAAGATCTGAAATTCATATCATTATGATATGAGAAAGAAGATAGTGATGGTATTTTTTATTTTTAGTGTTGCTTATGAGTGCACTTCTGAAAAGACAAAAGCAGGATAAACAGGAACAGTGTTAGCTAAAAGGGGAAAAAATGAAATGGGAAGAGCAATCAACAAATTACACAGCTTAGGAACAAATTTGCTTGACTCATTCCAAATAACACAATTCATGAGTGTTAACTGAAGTCAAAATTAGAGCTTTGTAGATGAACTCCTGGAAGGTACAGCATGTAAAGGACTCAAAACCTGACCTTTGATGTTGGGATGTGGTTGCTAAATAAGAGTTAATTTTAAACCAGAATTTAGGAGTACCCACAATAGCTTTTGTTCTTGTATTTTGTAGAATGTGTGTTCTACTGATGGTACTTTTGAGTAAACTAAATCACAAAGACTTGAGATATCTTGTAGACATTAGAAGATATGAGAGAATTTGTCCATTTACCCAAATTATTTTTACTTGAATGAGAAGAAGTTAATGCAGTCATTAATGTAATGTTACGTTAATTAGATATGGAATAGAGTTTTCAGAAATACCCTGCTAACTTGTTTACTTGACTCACGTTTTTAAACATGAGTAAGGTACCTACATAACAAGGTAAATCAATCCAAGTACAAATCTAATATTAATGGGATGTAGAATCTGAAATTGCTTAAGCACTTTTGAATATGTTGCCTTCAGAGCAATTTGAGAAATATTAGGGAGAGAATATGAAAACTCTGAATGCAAAAATTTGTTCATTTGTGAACTACAGAATATCTATTTGAGAATATGAATATACTTTTTCCTTTTTTTTTTTTTTTTTTT